>JBAMIH010000054.1:147433-171399 GCA_038501795.1 Pseudopleuronectes americanus | reverse complement strand
AAGGACCGTGCACTTTCCTCCTCTAAGGAGGGGGATTAATTTCCCCTAACCTAACCGGCCAGTGCCTCCACCGGGGTCTCGCTTCCTGGTCCTCAGTCCAGTAGTCTTGTGCTCTCATGACTCTTAGTCAGACTTCAACTCTAATTTGAGAATAGAGTCATGATATCCCTAATCAGGGACCCTCTACCCTAACCCTAACCATTTGACCCCTTGCCTGAACCTAACCTTTAAACCCTAAGCAGGGCATTTTTATCTGTACTAACTTCACCCAAGAACTTAATTGTTGAGGATTAGACGAAGACTCCACACCAGTTGGTTAGACTTAGCTTTAATTAGGAGAGTCAGTACAGGATGAAAGACCAGTAAAAGGCAAAAATTCCCTGAAAGACCCCACCCAACTGGATGTAGTATGGGCCTATAATAGATTTGACTGGAGCTATTAATTGAAGCCACACAATAAAAGCATATTGGATTGATTGCGAAAAAGGTAAATCTGTGATGTCAAGGAAACTGGAAAATTCAGAAATGGGAAATTCTGCAAAGGGGAGGAGCTGGATGGGATTTAAAAGTGAGTGCGTTGTCCCAACCAGTCTCAGACTGACACCACCACGGGGATGACATGACTTAATTCGTACTGACATACTTACCTGCCCTTGCCTGAGGAAGAAACAAAAGATTTCGAAACGTCGCGACAGGGCCAGACTAAAGCTATAAATTGACTTACCTTAAATACTTACCTGAAATACTTACCTGACTAAGCCACGAACCCTCCCTCAGACGAGCGGAGAGACCTAAGCCTCAATTATGTATATTTGTAAATAGTTCGTTTGAAAAGTCCACGTATCTATTATCATAGCGTGTTATAACTACTGTATTAGTATGTGAGCACAGGACCTGTGACATATGGGGACCAGGGAGCCCCCTGGTGTGAAGGACCGCGGACGAGCGGAGAGACAAGCATAATTTTGTATATTTGTATATAGTTCATTTGATGTTTACTTACCTGTATTAACAGCGTGCTTCACACTAACTGTAAAAAACAGTGTGTTATGACAACATTATGACTGAATACTTACGGTTAATTGACCAATTGAGGGGCACCTTATGTTCCAGGTCGTGCCCGTGCATAACTGGATTTAGATGATTGTTGAGAGTTAAACAACTCCAGAACTAATACAAACAACACCAATTGGAAACTCTTAGTCAGAGGTTATGATAAATACAGTCATTAATATCCCTAACCAGGGACCCTCTACCCTAACCCTAACCATGGGGGCCCCTTGCCTAAACTTAACCTTTGACGACCTCCTCAGTAGGGCTGCACCTGGAAAATCTCACCTAACTCCTTTGAAAAAATTACCAAAAACATAGATTCCACACCAGTTGGTTTGTAAAACTTTAATTTGGAGAAGTACAGTACAGGAAGAAAGACCTGAAAAATGGCAGTAAGACCTCAGAGAGAAGGCAATTAATTCCCTGATATACCCCACCCAACTAGGTGAATTATTTAGAGGACAAGAGATCCCTATAGGTGCGTGACTGGAGCCTATTGTTAAGGAATTAAAGTAAAAGGAGTATGGGAATGAGTTCTGGGTGGAAAACTGTAATGACAAGGAAGAGAAGGACAGTTTACAAAAGGGGAGGAGCTAGAGGGGCTATATAAATGATCACACTCCTTGGCCAGTCTCAGAAAGACAAAATGCCTCAACGGAGAAAGATCAGGGACAAGCTCTAACAGAGACCCACCATGGGGATGACTTATCATTTAATTCGAATCGACATACTTACCTGCCCTAGCCTGATGAAGATAAACATATTTCGAAACGTCGCGACAGGGCTCCCGGACTTAAATCAAAAATGACTTTAAAAATTACGTACCGTACTTACCTGACTAAGCCACCTACCCTCCCTCGGACGAGCGGAGAGACAAGCATAATTTTGTATATTTGTATATAGTTCATTTGATGTTTACTTACCTGTATTAACAGCGTGCTTCACACAACTGTAAAAAACAGTGTGTTATGACAACATTATGACTGAATACTTACGGTTAATTGACCAATTGAGGGGCACCTTATGTTCCAGGTCGTGCCCGTGCATAACGTTTGTCCTGACTTTGTCGGGGCAACGGATATTACCGTTTTCACCTAACCCTGGCCAGTGCCACCTGGGACAATTAATAGGGTGCCCCTCTCTTAAAATCACTACTTACCAATTACCTCCAATATTTAAGAATCGACTCCCATAAAAACAGCCAACGAGAAAGAGACCGGGAATTAACGGACCCCAGGACCCTGCTTTCTACACCCTCAACCCACCCCTTACCCTCATCCTTACCCCCATCCAATTTTGGTTCAGGGCACGATGCTTTTGGAAGACAAGAAATTATGGATTTAGATGATTGTTGAGAGTTAAACAACTCCAGAACTAATACAAACAACACCAATTGGAAACTCTTAGTCAGAGGTTATGATAAATACAGTCATTAATATCCCTAACCAGGGACCCTCTACCCTAACCCTAACCATGGGGGCCCCTTGCCTAAACTTAACCTTTGACGACCTCCTCAGTAGGGCTGCACCTGGAAAATCTCACCTAACTCCTTTGAAAAAATTACCAAAAACATAGATTCCACACCAGTTGGTTTGTAAAACTTTAATTTGGAGAAGTACAGTACAGGAAGAAAGACCTGAAAAATGGCAGTAAGACCTCAGAGAGAAGGCAATTAATTCCCTGATATACCCCACCCAACTAGGTGAATTATTTAGAGGACAAGAGATCCCTATAGGTGCGTGACTGGAGCCTATTGTTAAGGAATTAAAGTAAAAGGAGTATGGGAATGAGTTCTGGGTGGAAAACTGTAATGACAAGGAAGAGAAGGACAGTTTACAAAAGGGGAGGAGCTAGAGGGGCTATATAAATGATCACACTCCTTGGCCAGTCTCAGAAAGACAAAATGCCTCAACGGAGAAAGATCAGGGACAAGCTCTAACAGAGACCCACCATGGGGATGACTTATCATTTAATTCGAATCGACATACTTACCTGCCCTAGCCTGATGAAGATAAACATATTTCGAAACGTCGCGACAGGGCTCCCGGACTTAAATCAAAAATGACTTTAAAAATTACGTACCGTACTTACCTGACTAAGCCACCTACCCTCCCTCGGACGAGCGGAGAGACAAGCATAATTTTGTATATTTGTATATAGTTCATTTGATGTTTACTTACCTGTATTAACAGCGTGCTTCACACAACTGTAAAAAACAGTGTGTTATGACAACATTATGACTGAATACTTACGGTTAATTGACCAATTGAGGGGCACCTTATGTTCCAGGTCGTGCCCGTGCATAACGTTTGTCCTGACTTTGTGCGTTTGGCAACGGATATTACCGTTTTCACACAACTAACTAACCCTATACCCTATTACAATTGAGGGGCACCTTATGTTCCAGGTCGTGCCCGTGCATAACGTTTGTCCTGACTTTGTCGGGGCAACGGATATTACCGTTTTCACCTAACCCTAACCCTAACCCTAACCCTAACCCTAACCCTAACCCTGACTTTGTCGGGCAACGGATATTACCGTTTTCACCTAACCCTAACCCTAACCATAGGGACCCCTTGCCTAAACATAACCTTTAACCCCTGAGCAAAGCAACTTACCTGAAAAATCTCACCCAACTCATTTAAGGTTAAAAAACCAAAACATAGACTCCACAACAGTTGGTTTGTAAAGCTTTAATTTGGAGAGGAAAGAACAGGAAGAAAGACCTGAAAATGGCAGTAAGACCTCAGAGAGAAGGCAATTAATTTTCTGAAGTACCCCACCCAACTTGTTGAATATTAAGTGGACAAAAAGATCCCTGTAGGTGTGTGCTTGGAACTATTAATATGGAAACAAATCCAATAAGAGTAATGGATTGAGTGCTTGATGGGAAACTGTGATGCAAAGGGACCGGGACAGTTCACAAGTTGGAGGAGCTAGATGGGCTATATAAATGATTGCAACTCCTCGGCCAGTCTCAGAAAGACAAAATGCCTCAACGGAGAAAGATCAGGGACAAGCTCTAACAGAGACCCACCATGGGGATGACTTATCATTTAATTCGAACTGACAAACTTACCTGCCCTAGCCTGATGAAGATAAATACATTTCGAAACGTCGCGACAGGGCCAGACTAAAAGCAAAATGACTTACTTACCTGACTAAGCTATGAACCCTCCCTTGGACGAGCGGAGAGACAAGCATAATCTTGTACATTTGTATATAGTTCATTTGATGTTTACGAAGCTGTAATATCAGCGTGTTCCACACAACTGTAAAAAACAGTGTGTTATTACTATGTTATTAGTGGATACTTACGGTTAATTTACCAAGTGAGGAGAACCCTATGTTCCAAGAAGGCCCAGGCATAACGTTTGACTGACTTTGTCGGTCAACGGATATTACCGTTTTCACCTAACCCTAACCCAATTCGGCTAAAGGGGATATGTGAGAATGGAGAAGTACTGATAACGTGCGTGGGCCAGCCTTTGACTCACTAGTCCAAACTGCCCAGTCGTCGGACGAAGCGGGGGGAGTCATCGAGATATCTTTACTATACCTAACCCTAACCCTAACAGGGACCGCTCCGAGGCCGCCAACATTCAACTGCCCAATTACCCTTACCTCAATCCTGCCATAGTACCCTTCATTTCCACCTTCTCCCATAGAATCACCGGACTACATAGTATCATTAAACAAAACTTCACCTCCACCCAAACAATACAGCCGGCTTTCCAAAATTACACTACCCTATCAGCGTACAGAAAAAATAAAAACCTCCACAGTCTGCTAATAAAATCCAAGTACTCAGAAAACAAACCTTCACCCCAAACACAACACCTCACACATTACAGAAACAGGAAATTCATCCCAAACCCCCACAGTAAAACAGCATTCCCTACATTAGGTACATTTTCACTCCACACCAGTAACGTAATTTACATTATCACATGCACTACCTGTAATAAACATTATAATGAATAACATTCATTCATTTTCCAAGTTTCTCCGACCTTCACAAAAAAAGTTATTCAAGAATATATCCTTCTCCAATGTGCTTTCATCCCTTATCCCTAGCCCTAACGCCTTTAGGCGTCGCCGTCCTGTCAGGTAACTTCAAACATCCTGAACGGGGTAAATAAGACTGGTAAAAGTATAAAGCTTTATCAAAAATTGACCCGGTTACACATATCCTCTCCTCTCATTGTCAGCAAATGGAACACCCCCCTGAGACGAAGTCACTGCAGGGTTTTTAAAGTTAGGTGGAATATAAAAACACACCATTAAATAATGACAAAGGTAACACAAAGAAACAGAGAAATGCGGCGGAAGTTCAACTGGATGACATGTTCTGAACTATGGCTGAAGAACTCCCACTCCGAGCACCACTGACATCTGATGGTGGACAAACTGAACCCTGAGCAGTGATGGTGACAGACGAACCCTCGATTCAGGAAAAACCAGCAGATGATTTACATTTTTTTACTCAATATAAAAGACAGATGACCACAGATGAACTAGAGGGTGAACATTTTATTGATTTCTTGGTAACATGACAAACACAACAGTAACATCGAAATGCAAGAATAAAACAACGATGGCAGAGTAAAAGTTACGAATCACGTTTCGCTGGATCTCACCTTTTTGCAATACCTTGAATTTACACATTATTGGACCAATCCGGACTGTTGAACTAAACCTGTGTCTCACTTATTCTAATTAATATGTCAACAAACACTTATCAAGGATAAGGTTTGTTATATCATATCAAGTCTTTTAGATTGTATCACTTTGTTCTTGTCTTTAGTTTAAAAATAAGATACTGACAATTTCATCGCTGAATAATTTAATTAAAGACACTGATCACATGACTGATGGAATAAATCATTATATTAATCCAAATGTTACTGATCATGAACTGAAGTGTCTCATTGACTCAGCATGAAACAACACATTCAAATTACTTGTGACTGGATCATCTGTTTCTCATCCGAATGTTTAAATGACTGTCGACAGCTGAACGACAACAATCAGAAGAAAAAACTCAAATGTTTGGATTTAAGTCGAAGTTTTGAGAGTTTTCATTGTGACAGTGAGTATCTACGATGTGATGGCGACCCACGGTTTGAACTTGTGTTTATACAACAGTCTAACCTTTTATTGTCTATTATATCAGACCCACATGAGGCACAGAAATTACTGGTTTAATATAAACCTGATGAAGTGACATCAGACAATCACTTTCCAGATGTTACTCTTATTTATATTAAATGTATTTCCCTTATATGTTCATAACTTTATTGTGCTTTTCCAACAATTACAAATCTTGAGGTTCCACCAGTTTTATTGCATTTGGCTGAAAATGTTTAAATGGCTAACAAAATATCCTTAAAGCACAAAGTTTAGAGGTAGAGTTGGTGTGTGTGTGTGGGGGAGGGTGGTGGTGTGTGTGGTGGGAGGGTGGTTGGTGTGTGTGTGTGTGAATATTATTTTTTGTTTCTTTTCTGTCGGTCCAGAAATTTTTGACGTCTCTCAACTGGAATCTCATCAAGACTGATACCATGGTTACTGGCCCTGAGAGATAGAGAGACAGACATGATGGACAGAGACAAAGAGAGAGAGAGAGAGATCACAGACAGACAGAGAAAGTTAAGACATATTTAAATACAAATGATCATGTGACATTTAAATAAACTCTTACCCTCCGATCACATCTGGAGGAACTGGAAGAGGTTTAGTGAAACCATCTTGCCCAATTAGCCAATAGGTGTCCTCCGAGCCCTTCACCTGAAAAAAAACAAAACATCATCCACTTCATCATCAGTAATTTCAGCTGATGAAATATATATATATATATATATATATATATATATATATATGTAAAACAGATGTAAAACAGATGAAAGGTGAGAGTAGTTAATCAGACCTGAGCTTTCCTGGTTTCGAAGTGATATCCCAGTTTGAGGCTGGTCAGAACCTTCATCGTGGCCAGACTGATGTGGATCCTATAGGCTGGACACAGAAAAAAACTTACTTCAATAAATGTCATTCATCAAGTTCACGTTTCATGTTGACTCACAATCTTTCAAACTAGAGAAATAAAAGAAAACAAACTCAGATCAGATTGTTTTTACGTACGCAGTCCAGAGGCTTCCATGTGTGATGCTGTGGTCACTGTGTCTCCAAACAGACAGTACCTGGGCATCATGAGTCCCACCACACCAGCTACGAGTGGACCTAAGCACATACACAGGTCACGTGTTCAGTCAACACACCCACAGTGTGTGGAAGCTGGAATATATGTTTCTGATTCATCACATTTCATTGAGCTGATGCTTTTATCCAAAGCGATTTCAAATGAGTGCATCAACCATGAGGGAACAAACCAAGAATCAAGAAAGTAACATTTTTCTTCAAGAAAGCAAAACTAAAAAGTTACTAAGTGACATTAGTGATACTATTTTATTTTTTTATTCAAGGTATAGTCGGAAGAGTTGTGTTTTTAGATTGCGGTGGAAGATGTGTATACTTTCTATCCTGATGTCATCTGGGAGCTCGTTCCACCGTTTAGGAGCCGGGACAGAAAAGACTCTGGATTGTGTTGAGTTTCATTCATATCAGTAACTCAAGGTTCTGTGTCCTAGAGCATGAATCAAACCTCAATAAACTCATGACATCAGTTGTTGTGAGTTTCAAGATGTGAAAAATCCACAGGAGGAACTGGATGTGGTAACACCAGATTAATCAACTGGTGCATCAGCGATACTACAATAGTAACATATTAGTAACACAGTAACACGTCCTCTGCAGCTACATGCCTCCTTGACCTGTTACTCCTGTCCTACATCTTGTCAACCTGTGGTCACCAGATATTCTTCAATGTGACTCATCCTCATATGCAGGCACCAAAGCTGACCAGTTAACCAGCTGACCAGTTAACCAACTGACCAGTTAACCAGCTGACCAGTTAACCAGCTGACCAGGTCACCAACGAGCACCAGGCCACAACAGAACTGATAGTCAACCAGAGAGTTGGTCCAGAACTAATGTTCACTGTGCTTTGAGCAGTATGACGACATCTTAACGACATGACGATATGTTAACGACATGACGACATGTTAACGACATGACGACATCTTAACGACATGACGGGGCTGTGTGAGTATTACCTGAGTGCAGGCCAATGCGTATCTTCACTTTGATCTCAGGCATGTGTTTGATCTTAAAGGCTCCGATCGAGTGCAGGATGTCCAGAGACATGTTGGACACTTCAGCTGCATGTCGGGTTCCGTTCCTGTTTGGGACGCCGGACGCCACCATGTAGGCGTCGCCGATCGTTTCCACCTGAAAACAAAGCTTTGATGGATGCTCTGACTCTGTGGTGCATCATTAGACTTCAGTGAATCAGGAACAAGAACAAACACTGATCTCAGTAATTCTCTAGTCAAGTAATCTTAGTTAAAGGTCAAAGGTCACTTGTGTTAAGTAAGAGCAAACGTGTTTGTGGAGGTTAACAGTTTACCTTGTAAACATCATGACTCGCAATGATGGCATCAAACATGGTGTAGAGGTCATTCAGGAGGTCAACCACCTACACACACGCACACACACACACTTTTAGTTAAAAATGATCTGCTATAAAACGAACATCTAAAATCAACTAGACTTGTACTATATTTATTTACATTACATTTGTAATCCTGGAGAATCTATAGTTTTAATGAAGGTCGTCGTCAAACTGGATTGAATCAGCAGCTCTAGGGTTCGGGTGTTTTGGACAGGAGGAAAACTCTGAGAATTCAGCTCCCAATAAAATCCTTCTCAACATTAACAGTGAAGGAATCCTAACCCAGGAAAAGACTACAACTCCCAACAAAACAGGAAGTAAGAGAGCAGATACCTCGATTGGCTCGCTGAGAGCTGAGATGGTTGTAAATCCAACGATGTCACTGAAGTAAAGAGTCGAATCTGAATAATGTTCAGGTCGAACAGGGTTTCCCTTTTTTCAGAGCTTGAGCCACTGACCTGAAACAATGAGACATATAGATCATATCAATATACATACATATATATATACACACATACATTCATTAGACAACAACTTGAATAATAAATATAGATCGAACCCATGATTAGTGCGGCTGCTTCCAGATCAGAGCAGAAGCAGCAGATTGTTGGGATCTGTGTCTGTCTGGAGGATCGACACTGACAGGAGACAGTCCTCCATCCCAGACTCTAACCTGCTCTCACTTTACACTTTAACAATGAACACGCACACTCATCACATATAATTAGGACCAGACGAACAGAAGTTTATTTTGTGTTTGTTTGATTCACTCCAGAGTTGAGAAATCATACACACTCCGTTCCCCTTCCACACACAGTCAGCACTTCAGGGTTAAAGGTTTAGGATGCGATCTGGAATCATAATCTGACATCGATTAATAACTTATTCAATGCGTTTTTTTCTGTTTGTGTGTAAAGAGCGATTTCCCAGAGTCTCAAAATAGAAGCATTGACTGAAATCTGTGATGTACAGACAACTTCCAGTGGATCCCTGTGATACTGAAGAATCTTAAAAACATCACGTAGTGATCCACTGCACAGCCACCAGGTGTCACTGCTGTGTCAGACCTGAGTTTCATTCAAGGTTTTACTGCTGTCGTACTTGGGCAGGAGTTGTCCGATCAGTTTGTCCGTCTTGCTCCTCTCGACCTCCAGCTCGTCGGTTCGTTCTCTGATCAGATCCTCCAGGTTTGAACTGTACTGCTCCAACATCCGCAACATGGAGTCGATGATGTTCGCACGCTTCCCTCGATTTATGCCCCGAAACTGCAGATACACAATCACATCAACATATTAACAAAAAAAAACACAACACACAAATCACAAAATCCCACAACATTAGAGTAGATGATGTTCCCCCACTTCCCTGGATTAACGCACTAACACATAATGTACATACACACAAATCACGCAATCATTCAAAACACAATACACAGAAACACACAATTATTCATCATCATGTACAAATACAAAGTGGATTTTGTGTTGTATTGTGCAGTTTATCATGTGTCCAGCAGGTGGCAGCTGTTCCCACCTGTTTGAAAATGTCGTCGAAGCTCGGCCTCTTACTCGGATCTTCATTCCAACATCTCGTTCATCAGACTCAGACATTCGCTCGGAGCTTCGTCCACCGAAACCACCGGCCTGAAGAGCGGGGGGGGCGTCTTTATACGCTCCACGATCTCTATCAGACAGACAGGCAGAGAGACACAGGTGAGAGAGATGGGGGAGAGACAGACAGAGAGACGGGTGGTGCCTGGACCATCCTTTCTCACCGTGGGCGGGCATGTCCATCATGGCATACGGCAACGTGCGTGAGATCACTTCCTGTATGATGATAGAGAAACTGAAAACATCTCCGGCAAATGAACCTCCACGGACCGAGTTCCTCAGAAGCTCCGGGGCGGACCACAGCAGCTCTGAGAGAGAGACAGGCAGGATGAGAGAGAGAGAGGCAGACGTGAGTGAGAGAGAGAGAGAGAGAGAGAGAGAGAGAGAGGAGAGAGAGAGTGTGAGAGAGAGAGAGAGAGAGAGAGAGCAGACAGGTTGAGAGAGAGAGAGAGAGAGAGAGAGAGAGAGAGTGGAGAGAGAGAGAGAGAGCAGACAGGTTGAGAGAGAGAGAGAGAGAGACAGCAGACGACAGACAGCAGACAGACAGACAGACAGACAGGTTGAGAGAGAGAGAGCAGCAGTTGAGAGAGAGAGAGAGAGGAGAGAGACAGACAGACAGACAGACAGATAGGTTGAGAAAGAGAGACAGGCAGAGAAACACTGAGTGACAGAAAGACTTAATGCTCTTCTCTCTGTGTTAGCCCCGCCCCTTACGATGGCGCTTGCAAATGGCTGCCCCGGTGTTGTGCTCTCTTGTGCTTTTCATGTTTTTACTTTATTTGTACGTCTCCAGCACTCCCTCTACGATACTTTCTCTAGAGACGTACTCATGAATGTCCGACATTCCATTCCTCAAACCCTTTCACCGGACTTTACAGACCCAGACACTTTTTTGGAGATCTTGGTCGGAGGAGCAGCAGCTCTCTGTGGAGCTTGGAGGAGAGTAGGCGAGGGAAGCAGGCTGGAGCGCTGGTTAGACTGGTTAGACTGGTTAGACTGGTTAGACTGGTTAGACTGGTTAGACTGATTAGACTGGTTAGACTGGTTAGACTGGTTAGACTGATTAGACTGGTTAGACTGGTTAGACTGATTAGACTGGTTAGACTGGTTAGACTGGTTGGACTGGTTAGACTGGTTGGACTGGTTAGACTGGTTAGACTGCGAGAGCAGGAGTTCCGAACTCCGCTCCCGGCGTTACATCTGGCAAACGTCCGCTCTCTGCCCAACAAAATGGATGAGCTGCTGCTCCTAAAGAAGATAAACAGGGATTTATCCGGATCTTCTGCCCTGTGCTTCACTGAAACCTGGCTTGGTGAGAGCATCCCTGACAGCATCCTTCATCTGCCGGGCTTCCAACTCCACCACGTGGACCGTGTTACGGAACTAACGGGGAAAACGAGAGGAGGAGGAATCTGCTTCTATATTAACGAGAGTTGGTGTACAGATGCCACAGTGCTATGGAAAATATGCACTCCTCAGCTAAAAGCCATTTCCATAAACTGCAAACCATTTTACTCACCGCGGGAGTTTTCCTCCTTTATTCTGGTCGTGTCTATATTCCACCTCTAGTCTGCATGAGCGAGGCTCAGCGGCACCTGGCCGACCAGATAACCAGCACGGAGCAAAATGACCCGGACTCTCTTCTGATTATCCTCGGGGATTTCAACAAAGTAAACCTCAGCCGTGAACTGCCAAAATACAGGCAGCACATTAAGTGTCCCACCAGGGACAAAAACACACTGGACCATTAATATACAACTCTGAAGAATTCATACCGCTGTGTCACCATGCAGCTTTGGGACTCTCTGATCACTGCCTGCTTCATCTCCTCCCAAGCTACAGGCAGAAACTAAGATCTTCAAAGCCTGTGGTGAAGACTGTGAGGAAATGGACCAAGGAGTCAAAGCTGGAGCTACAGGCCTGCTTTGACTGCACTGACTGGATTGTGTTTTTGAGGCTGCATCTTCATCCCTGGACGAACTCACTGACACTGTGACGTCATATATCAGTTTTTGTCAAGGCATGTGTGTTCCCACCAAAACATACTGCATCTTTAATAACAATAAACCGTGGTTCACAGCAAAGCTCAAGCGGCTTCGTCAAGCCAAAGAGGAGGCCTTCAGGAGTGAGGACAGGATCCTGTACAATCAGGCCAGAAACACACTGACTTAAGCTCTATGTATGCTTCTCCGTTTTTTCGAAAACGGACGGACACGGACAGAGAAATGCCCACTCCGAGCGCCTCGGAGAGCTTTTCGTGCACCTCTGATTTTTCTAACTTCACGTCAGCATGGCGGAGAGCCTACTGATAGCCCTTGGCTGTGATTGGTCAGCTAACGACATTTCCGGACCTCAAACTTCCTGTTTCATTCCCTATAGCGCAATAAACCCAAACACAACTACGATTCTACGATTAATGTGACAAGTGTGTTAAACCAGTGGAGATGTCCGGCTGACGGTGGCTGGTTAGAGCACTAACGGCATGTGTGTACGGTCACATACGGTTATAAAGCCTTATCATAACGGCGCTAGCGGTGCTAGCCACCATGCTAACTGCGGTGGTAACTGAGCAAAAACCCGCTGACTTTAATAATAATAAACGGCTGTCATGACACTGTTTCTCAAACACCGTCAGGTCCGAAGTAAACACTTGGTAGTAGTTAGTATCGGGAGTCCCTGCTGACTGTGTGGAAGCTGGGGGGGAGGGGGGGGGAGCTAGCTGCCTCCGTGTAGCTTCAAGCTGTGGAAATAGCAACGCAGTTCGGAAACAAGACCGGGGAGCCGCTGCGCTAAGACACGACAACATAAACATTATGACCCGCTGGGTGTCACTTTATTTCAGCAAAAACTGTCGCACAAGTTTTCAGCTAACGACCCTGCATCAGTGTGGAGAGGCCTGCAGGACATCACTGACTACAGGAAAACCTCCCCCTGCCCCATGGAGAACCCTGAACTGGCTGAGGATCTGAATGTGTTCTACTGCAGGTTTGATCACCTAACATTAACACCTCTCACCCGCTCCAACTCAGACTTCACACATTCATCTGCACCCCCTGTTATCACCTCCCCCCTCCCCCCTGACTCCCCACCAGCACTGATGGTCCTTGAAGAGGATGTGTGCCAGCTCTTTCAGAGACAGAAGACAAGGAAGGCACCAGGCCCAGACGGTGTGTCACCCTCCTGTCTGAAAGCCTGCGCAGATCAGCTGGCTCCCATCTTCACACGGATCTTCAACAGATCTCTGGAGCTGTGTGAAGTCCCCTCCTGCTTCAAATGCTCCACCATCATCCCAGTCCCTAAGAAACATTACATCACCGGACTGAATGACTACAGGCCCGTCGCCCTGACGTCTGTGGTCATGAAATCCTTCGAGAGACTGGTTTTGACCAATCTGAAGGGCATCACAGGCCCCCTGCTGGACCCCCTGCAGTTTGCCTACCGGGCTAAAGGCCTCTGTATGCTTCTGTGTTTTTTCGAAAACGGACGGACACGGACAGAGAAACGCCCACTCCGAGCGCCTCGGAGAGCTTTTCATGCACCTCTGATTTTTCTAACTTCACGTCGGCATGGCGGAGAGCCTACGGATAGCCCTTGGCTGTGATTGGTCCGCGAACGACATTTCCGGACCTCAAACTTCCTGTTTCATTCCCTATAGCGCAATAAACCCAAACACAACTACGATCTATGATTAATGTGACAAGTGTGTTAAGCCAGTGGAGTTGTCCGGCTGACGGTGGCTGGTTAGAGCACTAACGGCATGTGTGTACGGTCACATACGGTTATAAAGCCCTTATCATAACGTGCTAGCGGTGCTAGCCACCATGCTAACTGCGGTGGTAACTGTGCAAAAACCCGCTGACTTTAATAATAATAAACGGCTGTCATGACACTGTTTCTCAAACACCGTCAGGTTAGAAGTAAACACTTGGTAGTAGTTAGTATCGGGAGTCCCTGCTGACTGTGTGTGGAAGCTGGGGGGGGGGAGCTAGCTGCCTCCGTGTAGCTTCAAGCTGTGGAAATAGCAACGCAGTTCGGAAACAAGACCGGGGAACCGCTGCGCTAAGACACGACAACATAAACATTATGACCCGCTGGGTGTCACTTTATTTAAGCAAAAACTGTCGCGCCATCAACAGCCTTTGTCTGTTAGTTGCCATCGTTCGCTGTGTGTGAGACGCCGGGAGGGACGTCAATAAACCAGCGTGGACTTCTTCTACACACCTCATGAGGTAGGCTTCTCTAAGCTCGTCTTCCGTTGCGCCACCTAATGGTCTGGCGGTGAATTGTTTTCAGTACAAAAAGGCTCGCACGACTATAAATCAAAAAGTGTCCGTCCGATCCGTCCGTCCGTCCTTGACGGACTCGGAGAAGCATACAGAGGCCTTAACAGGTCGGTGGATGATGCAGTCAACATGGGGCTGCACCACATCCTGCAACACCTCAACTCCCCAGGGACCTATGCAAGGATGCTGTTTGTGGACTTCAGCTCGGCGTTCAACACCATCATCCCAGAAGTCCTCCTCACCAAACTCATCCAGCTCACTGTGCCTGCCTCCACCCGTCAGTGGATCACAAACTTCCTGATAGACAGGAAGCAGCAGGTGAGGCTGGGTGAAATAACATCCAGCAGCCGGTCAGTCAGCACTGGTGCACCTCAGGGATGTGTGCTCGCCCCTCTGCTCTTCTCCCTCTACACAAACGACTGCACCTCAGGAGACCATCTGTTAAAACCCTAACATTTGCAGACGACACATCAGTCATCGGCCTCATCCAGGATAATGATGAGTCAGCATACAGGCGGGAGGTCGAACAGCTGGTCCTTTGGTGCGGTCGCAACAACCTAGAGCTGATCACTCTTAAAACCGTGGAGATGACAGTGGACTTCAGGAGGCGCCCCCCAGCCCGCTGGAACTCAAAATGCAGCCCATAGTATGTCTTACTGGTCTTCATAGGCCTACTGCTTATAATAATCAGCTACCTCTATTTCTGTGACGGTAAAATTACGTCATACAAAATTACCCCACCAGAAATGTCAGGCTAAAATCGCCACTGGTGTTAACGCATCATTAGTGTCGCCATGGAAGCTTATGTAACCCTAACTATTTTATCCAGGTGTTATATATAGAATACAAAAATATAAATAAACATGTTTTACCTTGTGGATCCTCAGAGAGACTGAGGCTCTGAGAGTGAAGGATCATGGGAAGTCCGTAATCAGTGATTTTCAGAACAAAACGTCCATCAACTAAACAGTTTGTTGACTTCAGTCGACCGTGACTCAAACCTCGAAGATGAAGATACTTCATACCCTGAGACACACACACGATTGAATTATTATGATTTATCATTGATTTTATAAACATGATTATTATTATTAGTGTCTGAGCAGCACCTTGATCAGGTCCATAAGCAGCGAGGACTTGAACATCCAGTCCAGCCTCATGGTGGCCTCGGCGAGCAGATCAGCCAAACTCCCTCGAGGACAATGTTCAACAACGAGAGCGAAGATCCCAGAATCCAGAAAGAGTCCAAGATATAAGTTCAGGTTCTCATGTCTCATCTCCCGTAACTGAACATAGCACAGAGCATTTTAACATCTTCATCTGAAAACTTCAAAACGTATCAATATACTAAATAAATGAATCAATATTTACTATGCTAATATTTATATTAACGTTATATCAACATATTAACTGATATACCAGTGGTCTGGCGGCCTGTGATATCAATCCAGATGATTTGATTTTTATCAGACTGACACATTCACAGGAGCTGATCTCCATCATGACAACAATATTATTTCCTCTTCATCAATTTGTCTTCAAAGTAAAAGCTCAAGGTTCACTTTGTTGCTGTCAGGCTTTACACTGAGCTGAAGGACAGAGCTGTTATTTTGAAAGGTTTAGAACTTGGTCTGAAGATTGTGTCGGTTGTTTAACAGACGTATGAAAAAATCTGTTCAGTAAATAGTTCAAATTTATACATAAACCACAAAATCGTCAGTGCAGATAATCTATGAACACAAAGTTTTCTAACTTCACTCGGCTCCATAGCATGTTTATAAAAGTCCAGCACCCCCTGCTGGGCGCAGCCAAACTTACTGGCCAATCCCTGAAATATTGTATGTTAATCAATATACAAATCAATATATTGATCAATAATTAGTCATTAAGTCAACGTGAACTCTACGTACATGGTTAAACAGACTCTGGGTGTTTTGATTGACAGCCGTCATCGTCTTTCCAGCAGGAATCTTTTTCATCCAAACCCAGTCGCCCTGGTAACAATGCAACCAATCAGAGCAAGAGTCAGTGTGTCAGTGAGACAATACAAACAATACACAATTAGACAGACATCCGCACACAGTGCGACAGTGAGACAGGTGCATAGTGAGACGATTAGAGGTGGAGGAATTAATCGTTTTTGGATGCGTCAGGTGAACGATGGATTCAGAGATTGAACATAATCGATTCATGTTTCCTGCGACGCCCCATTTATCCAGGAACATAAATATGAATTCATCAGGTTTTTATAAAGATCAGTTCTAAGTGTGATGATTAGAAGACATCAGAGGAGCAGAATCTCTAGTTGACCAGCGGAGTAATGCTCCTCAATTCTGCCAGGGGGAGCCACACTGACACAGACTTAGGATGTAGCACACGTGGAGATCACTGACCACTGTTATAGACTGACTGTTGGAGGCAGATTATTGAATTGAAAAGCTTATTTTGTCTATAATACTTTTTAAATCATGAGGCTGGTGAAGATGCACAGCTCTAATCACACAGTGATAATACATATATAAATATTGTATAGAAATAAAAATCTTTGATGCTTCGATAATCGTTTTATCATCAAATCGTCTGAATCAATGTGAGGTGTCTAGAGCTTCACACCTCTAGAGACCATGAGACGGGTTAGGGTTAGATGGTGGATCCTCATCGTGGACTATGAGTAAAACTTCTTGATACATAACATGTCTCCTCACATCTTCTACCACGGCTGACAGTAGCTCCTCAGCTCATATGTCTGCTCCTTCATCTCCATCAGTCATTATGTATAAATACTTTACACACTAAGTTACAAACGGGTTCTTCTCATGAAGTGAATCCTGTTGTGTTGATGTGTTCAGTTCCATCTGTTGGACTTGTGTCCTGGGAGAAGATCCTCACATGGGACTGAGCTTCATTCACTGATCATAAAGTTTCTCTGTAGTTTGACTCATGTTGAGTTAAGAACAGAGGAAGTTGATCCTTGTTAACATCTGTGAGACAAACTTTGAATATGAGACAAATGAAATGTGTTTGATCTACCGACAGTTGCAGAGTGAGACAGTGAGACAGGTCCACATTGAGACAGTGAGACAGGTCCACATTGAGACAGTGAGACAGGTCCACATTGAGACAGTGAGACAGGTGTACCTCCAGTATTCCGATGTTGGAACTCTCAGCTGACGTCAGGATGTAACTTCGAGCGATCGAGCGAAGCGGAGTTTTAATTTCCAGAAGACTCCTCATGATCGACTCGTCGTTCAGTTTCTATGACAACAACAAAAACAACAACAACAACGTGAGCAGCAGCTCGTTGTTGTTTACCTGCAGACGACCAGGTGATGACATCACCACTGACCTTCCTGCTGACTTGAGTGTCGATGAAGACGATGTCGTCCAGAGTCAGGATCAGTTTGGTGACATTCGTTGATCTCTTGTACTTCCTGTGCAGACGTCACCATTATTTTTATTATTATAATCATTAATAATAATATAATTGTGTGTGTGTGTGTGTGTGTGTGTATGTGTGTGTGTGTCCTTGACCTGATCCAGTAGAAAAATGCTCCAATCAGAGCACAGAGCAACAGGAAGATGAATATCATCGTCACCGTGTCGAGACCTGCAGAAACAGGAGATTACATACCATGTGACAGCAGGGGGCGCTAACCCTCTACATGTACAAACATGAGACATGCTATATGTAAAGGCCTCTGTATGCTTCTCCGTTTTTTCAAAAACGGACGGACACGGACAGAGAAACGCCCACTCCGAGCGCCTCGGAGAGCTTTTCGTGCACCTCTGATTTTTCTAACTACACGTCGGCATGACGGGCAGCCTACGGATAGCCCTTGGCTGTGATTGGTCAGCTAAAGACATTTCCAGACCTCAAACTTCCTGTTTCATTCCCTATAGCGCAATAAACCCAAACACAACTACGATTCTACGATTAATGTGACAAGTGTGTTGAGCCAGTGGAGATGTCCGGCTGACGGTGGCTGGTTAGAGCACTAACGGCATGTGTGTACGGTCACATACGGTTATAAAGCCTTATCATAACGGCGCTAGCGGTGCTAGCCACCATGCTAACTGCGGTGGTAACTGTGCAAAAACCCGCTGACTTTAATAATAATAAACGGCTGTCATGACACTGTTTCTCAAACACCGTCAGGTTAGAAGTAAACACTTGGTAGTAGTTAGTATCGGGAGTCCCTGCTGACTGTGTGTGGAAGCTGAGCTAGCTGCCTCCGTGTAGCTTCAAGCTGTGGAAATAGCAACGCAGTTCGGAAACCAGACCGGGGAACCGCTGCGCTAAGACACGATAACATAAACATTATGACCCGCAGGGTGTCACTTTATTTAAGCAAAAACTGTCGCGTCATCACAGCCTTTGTCTGTTAGTTGCCATCGTTCGCTGTGTATGAGACGCCGGGAGGACGTCAATAATAAACCAGCGTGGACTTCTTCTACACACCTCATGAGGTAGGCTTCTCTCAGCTCGTCTTCCGTTGCGCCACCTAATGGTCTGGCGGTGTATTGTTTTCAGTACAAAAAGGCTCGCACGACTATAAATCAAAAAGGGTCCGTCCGATCCGTCCGTCCGTCCGTCCTTGACGGACTCGGAGAAGCATACAGAGTCCTTAACTCACCACCGCTGCACGTCTCCTCTGGACTGAACCAACAGAAACTGGCTTTGGGGGGTTTTCCTCCGGGAAAGATGAACGAGCGGCTCAGGGGCCTCAGACCTCCGACCATCCCGTCTGTGTCTGTCGCAGCGAGCGAATGTGTCGGGACAAGTCGATCGCCATCGCTGTCCAACACCACGTACCTGGCCTGCAGGCCACGCCCCCTTTTACCTCCGTATAAAACCTAAGAAAAAACAACATGTTAAACAAAGGAAGGTGATGATGTCATCTGGCCAGGATCAAGATCAGGACCAGACCATCATCATATTCGTACAGTCAGAAGTCCTAGATGATCTATGAACTTTTTTTTATTATCTATTAATTATCTATTACTGTTTTTAATCTACAAGATTCATCTGTTGAGTGAAAGTCGCTAATGTCGACTGTAGAATCAGATTAGTTGTTTTTAAAGACCATATCTTCAATCCTTTTTATTTTCACGTCTGTTTTAATGTCTCTGACCTGATTGAAGCCTTTGAAATCAAAGCCTCCATCTGATTGGATGAGGTGGTCACCCGTCACCCAGTGCCCACCTCCTGCCTGACGACGCTCCTCCACCGCCTTAGCAACGAAATACACCATGTTGAAGATGGTTCCGAACATCGGAGAAACCTGCAGAAGACATTCAACACCAAACTTCATCGGGTGATTTTATACTGAAATCCATTGACACATTTTCAACCCTCGTTGTCAAGCTAACTAATGCTAACTCAAGCTAGCTCACGCTAACTCATGCTAACTCACGCTAACTCGCGCCAATGATGACACATTAAGTTCCTTTCTTCTTTACATGTAAACTGAAATCATCAGAGGTTCAAAAATAGTTTTCACTGCTTAACTAGTTGATTCAAAAATAAGAATTAAATAATATCTATTGATCCAACTTATACACCTAACATTTCCACCCTCATGTTTTGTAGTAGAAGTTGTGTATTTTGTGTTCGTTGTTTACCTCTGTTGCAGCGACAGCTGACCGGATCTCTCGGCTGATTTGAGCCTCACGAAAAGCTTCGTAGAAACTCTGGTCGGACGCGATCGTGATCGTCAGGACGGAGCTGTAGGCGTGACGCAGCTGCGTGTGGTTGGTCAGCTGAGGGAACACTGTGTCCTGATTGACCAAGAAAAGGAACCAATCAGAACTAAGTTTCAAACATTTAAACACATTTAAAAGACAAATTGAAAAATTTGACTGAAGTGTTTTTTAATACACACACACAGACACACACACCGACACACACACACATTCAATGCTCTTATAGTTGATTGATCACTTATAACATTGATAAGTTATTGACCTGTTTTGATTGAAGTTGTCACCTGTCAATCACTCACCTGGTACGGCATGGCGTACAGCAGAGTGTCGTACGGTATAAACACATAACCATCAGAAACCATCCCCATGTCCAGAGCAGCCAATAGGAGCTCTCTCTGATCCTCTCCACCAATCAGAAGAGAGCTCATGCACATGATCACAACTGCAACAGAAACAATAACAATAGTTTTTAATGTTATCCAGATTTAACTGTGACAGAAATAAAACTTTTACTCTAAATCTATTTTATTTACTTGACTTTAAATTGGTGTGGGAACTCAAATGAATTCTTAATTTTTTAGTTTAATATTAATTTTATTTTATTTAATCAACATCTGTTTAATAAGAATTATTGTTATATATTAGTAATATTATTTGACTCCACCCTCGATACTAAAGACGAGGCTACTTGAACAAACCGATGGTGACGGCCGATCGAGGTCTGTTGTTAGTTGAGGATTTCGATTAAACATTTTTAACCTTTTTTAAGTTTTTAATGTTCTTCAGCGTGTTCTGGATCACGTGTCATCAATAAACCCACTCTTCTCCACATGACCCACAACTATACAACCTAAATCAACACTTTAATTGATGAGTTCATTGACTGGAAATGAATTGGCAATAAAGATGAATGTCTCACATTAGAAATGATACACTGAACAATCGACTGATTATTAAAACAATAAAACATTGCTGATATGAATAATAAAAATAAAACAGTTAAACGTGTTATCTGATGTTTTTCTACAGAACCTGATGTTGATATTTAACTTTAGATTTTCAATTCATTCATGATTCATCTATCATTATAGATAATAATTAAAAACAATAATAATATTATGTAGAACCTGATGATGTGAGGTTAATTAACAGCATCTACAGTCTCTTTGTTTATATAAGATCTTTCAATTCTGACCTTTGACCTTGTCGGCCTCTTTGATCTCTTTCAAAGCCTCCCGCGCTCCGACTTGGTTCCTCGTTTCCATGGTAACCACTGGGCCAATCGGGAGGCCCATGGCCTGGAGCGCAGAGGCCACTTCCTGCCCGGTGCTCTCCCATAGGTTGGAACGAGCTGATGAAGACGATGAAGAGGAGAAGCAAACACAAATTAAACTTCTTTTATTGATGGAAATCATTGTTATTATGTTCATAATAATGATTTTACAAAAGTATACAGAATATATATATATTGATGAAATAAAATTATTAAAAATTTAATTTAATATATACTTAAAGTAATGTTAATACAACTTAACACTTACTCATTTAGATATTATAATATCGAATTATCATATCACTGGATTGTTTGTAGTACATTTATTTCTAAAGTTAAAGTTAAACCCTGTGAAAACTATGTTTTACTACTGTAAACTAATTTAAATTACCTCAGATCTTCATTATATAAAGTGTGTATTCAAACGAACATATACACACAATATAAATAATATAAACCAGTATAAATATTAACCAAACCTTTATCAAGTTAAAATATTTTACAATAATTGTTATAATTTTTTATTGATACATTTTTACGTGTTCATATGAAGCGAAACTGAAACAAGACCACTCCCACCATATGATGTCATTTGTCACCTGAGATAATCCCGACATGCGCCCATTGGAAGGACTTGAGCACGGTGAACAGAACCCTGCTGGGAGGAGTGATGGGCGGCAGATTCGGCCAATTAGCATCTAGACAGCCGGGAGATGCAAGCCCCACCTCCCAGTGCTGAGCCAATAAGGATGCCGTGTGACAGAGGGCAGGGTTAAATGGTCCAATGTAGGCGTGGCCATAACCCTCCATCTCTCCAAGTTCTGTCAGAGCTGAGATAAAACCAGAAAAAGGTCAATCATAACGATAGTTACATATAAAAATGTAAACAGAATTCAGCAAAGTAAAAACTATGCATGTGAAAACTAAGTTTCTAACTCATTTATTAAAATAACACAGAGCTGATTTGTTTTGTGAACAAACCTTTGGAGGTGGAGCAGTCTTCATCCAGCAGCTTCACATCGTACCAGTAGCCTCGGCTCAGGCTGCTGTCGCTGCGTAGCCGTGACAACGCCAGGTTAGCTGCCGCCGTGGGCATGGCCCGAGAGAACATGGGGTCACATGACCATGGACCAATCAGAGCCAGTTTGAAAGTCGCCGCCCAAACTTCCGTAATGCTTAGCAACCAAAGACACGCACATAGCAACCTCAGAGGAAGCCACATCCTGACAATCTGGACATTTTAACACTTTAACTTTTTGGGTTTCCATAGAAACATGAGCGTCATCATCTCTCTGGTGAAACTTATCATTTGATTCTGACCGAGCAACACATCGAAAAAACAGAATCAAGTTCTGATTCAAAATGAGAAGGAAAATGCTTTTAAAATAAAAAGACTCAGGATATTAAACTAAAACTCTAAACCATGCTACAGCTCTCTTTCTGACTCCAGAATTGCCGATTCAGAACAGGACTATTGTTGTTTATATTATATTGTTGTTAATATTATAATTATTATTATGATTAAAATGAATTATGAATTGTAGCTCATTATTAACATATTTACATCTATAATTATAACAGTTATTGTTTTTATTATAGATAGTCAGAGCTAAAACCTGATGGTTACACAACTTTGAGGTTTAATATATATATAATCTGGCAAATGTATTCAATTAAATTCCATTTGATTATATAAAATATTTAATATATATATATATATTATACAGAATATATATATTAAACCTCAAATAGATTATATCTATATATTTTCATGACAGTTCTGTTTCCCCAACACGTCGTCACTGGCCGTCCAGAGTGATTGAACCCAGCTGATTGGTGTGACCTTTGACCTTTAATACTTCAGGTTAATGCTAAGGAGCGCTAAGAAGGCTAAGTATAGCATCAATGCTAACGCTCTTAACACAAGCTGACAAAGACTAAATGTCTTCAGCTCTCTGAGACGCTGACAGCACGACCACGAAGTAACATCATAAACCTGCCTGATGACATCATTAATCCAACTGATGATGTCATAAACCTGCCTGATGACATCATTAATCCAATTGATGATGTTATACACCTGACAGATGACATGATACATCGGTTGGACCAGAGATCAGGACCAGATCCACAAACCAGAGACCAGATCCACAAACCAGAAACCAGAGACCAGAGACCAGATCCAGAAACCATATCCAGAAACCAGAGACCAGAAACCAGAAACCAGATTCAGAAACCAGATCCAGAAACCAGAAACCATATCCAGAAACCAGAGACCAGATCCAGAAACCAGAAACCAGAAACCAGATCCAGAAACCAGATCCAGAAACCAGAAACCAGATCCAGAAACCAGATCCACAAACCAGATCCACAAACCAGAGACCACGACCATATCCAGAAACCATATCCATCCAGAAACCAGATCCAGAGAGGAGGCAGATAAACCAGCTCCAATGTTTTAAACCATAAAAAGTGAT
>JBAMIH010000054.1:129933-142433 GCA_038501795.1 Pseudopleuronectes americanus | reverse complement strand
GTGTTGAGCAGTTTTACATATACACACACACACACACACACACACACACACACACACAGCTCAGTGAAGTGAAGTGAGGGAAGCTTAATCTCAGAGTATAAAGTTAAACTTCAGAGATCAATGTGTCCATCAGAAGATTTGATGCAAACCGAAGTAGCAACAGGTGAAAAGGACGAGCCAATCAATCAATGTGTGTGATGAGTGTAGATGTTGTGTCTCTAATAATCAGTGTGTGAAAAACACAAGAGTAAAACTACTTTGATAATAATACTATACTAAGTGTACTGGCAGATAAATGTATACGAGAAACCACCAAAATCCAATCACTTCATTTTGAGACCAAATGAAATTCACTCGTTGTTGAGATGTTGTGTAGACGACGACGAGTTGTAAGGAAACATGTCGTCACTGGAGTGAAGACAACGTATTGATTAGCTCTGGATTTTATATTGATTATTATTCAAATCTTTGCTCCTTGATTCATGATGATGGTCTGTGTAATGATGACACACACAAGCAGGTACACACACACAGACCCACACAGAACCGCAGACACACACAGGGACACACGTACCCACACACACGCAGACAGACACACACTCAGACTAAAACCCAAACCTTGTGTCGGTTGTGGTTGTTGTTGGTGCCGTCGTCATGGAGACTCTCAGAATGCCCCTGGTCGTCCTCGTCTCTGATTCATAAACAGGAAGTGACATCAACATTCAAATATTCATGTTCCAGGTTCTGTGACAAATACGTGTTAGAAGCATGTGTGGAAACAAACATGTGAAGGAGTCTGCACATACTAAAGTGTTTATATATATAAACAGAGAGAGAGAGACAGAATTTAAAAATATACACATAAGTACAAATAAGTACACATTAAAACATTTATATAGAATATTAATACACGTGAATATACACCAAGACAAGCATTGTAAAATACACGTAGTCAAATAAACTTTATTTAAACTGACTGATAACCACTGCAGTTACTAAACAGTCAAATAAACGTTATTTAGACTCTGACTAATAACATCTATCTGCGGATCTTTAGTTTAGATTCAGTTATAAGTTTGTAAATGTCTAATTCGTTTATAAAGTGTTTAGATCCACTCGGACTGTGTCGATGCTAACTGTTAGCTAGAAGCGAGGTGCTACATCACCGCTGAACTTCCGGTTGAATGTGAATCTTACCGCTCGAGCTGGTTCATCTCTTCTGCGTCAGCTTCTCTCGTTATTCTCACTTTAATTTTCTGTAAACTTTAAATCTTCCACTTTGTTTTCCTCCTTTTCTTCCTCCTCATGCGGCTGTCGAGCTGAACGCTGCCGTCACTGCGCATGTGCAGCAAACGTCAACGGAAAGAGACAAAGGACAAACATAGTGGTTTTGAATCGCGTTTCTAAATCTAAACGATATTTAGAAACAGTAAATACGGAGGCCAGCTCGGGACTATTAGTATGTCGTGTGGGAACATGTGTATTTCCTGTTTGACACAGTAGATGGCAGCAGAGATTAAAGAATGAAAATCAGCTGAGTTGAAACAAACAGAATTAGTTTTATATTTTATATCTTTTGAATAAAATCTCCTCAGTGAAGATCCACAGCATCAGTAGTTATAACAAATCATCAGCAGTTATAACAAATCATCAGTAGTTATATCAAATCATCAGTAGACATTAAGAAACTTTCCTTGTTCATTACATCAATCATCAATTCATCAGTTTACAAAACAATCAACGATAATGATCACATGGAAACAAACACATCATATCTGCTCACTTCAGTCACTATGAGAAACAGTTGATGATGTCATTAATCAATAAGTGGATCTGCATGCAGCATGGCTCAGGTTGCTGAATCTATTGTCATGGTTACTGACAGAGTGGGCGGGGCATATACTGACCTCTGACCTGAGCAGAAACAAACCTCAAACAGGCCCCACCCCCAAAGGCTGATAGGGCAGGGAACCATTTATTCTATGCTACGCTCTCCAAAGCTACTTACTACTATTCATTGTTCCAGTGCAATAGTTTAGCTAGCGAATAACTACCTGTGAATTAGAGTGCACCAGTGCTAACTAGCCTAGCATTGCTTATCAGAAACTAGAGGCTAAGAAAGATCTTTGAAACCTGCACCGGCTAACAAGCAGCTGATTGGTTGTGATTGTCGTTAGACTCTGATCCCTGATAAAACTCAACGATATGTTGATTCAGTCAAATTACCAAAATATGAAGTAATCTGATGAGAAACTTATTTTATAGATAAAAAAGTTCTCCGTTTTTATAAAGAAATTAGGAAATTATATAAATACCATAATTTATGAAAAAGGGTTAGAGAGAAATATCAATAAGTAATTTAAGAAAAAAAAGTGTTTGACACAAGAAATTTTCTAAATAAATGTTTATTTTTAAATAAGTTTTGAGAGAAAATGTCAAAATTTTTTGATAATTAACGATTAAGTTTTGGGAAAAAGTCATAATTTGAAGAAAAAGATTTACTGAACACAGTGAATTAAAGTTGAGCAGCAGGAGACAGATTCATATTAATATTGTTTTATTAATATTTAAATGAGCAGTAAATAAAAAAACAACCCTTTTTTATTTATCAGGGAAATTGGTGAGTTTGGTCTGACCTCATCATATTGTCTCCGCCCACAGCTGTTCAACACTGCTTTCCTATTGGTCACAACTCCTGATTGTCATAAATATTGATCAATAACTGGGGTAATATTGCTCTGAAAGTGACCAGTGTTCATTCTGCTGGTTTCAATAAAGCTGGTTCATAAAGTCACAGTTTCTCAATAAAGATTGATTCATACGCTACAGTTAAAAAACTTCTCTCTGTGTTGAGCTAGCAGAGCTAACATGCTAACTGTGGCACCGACTGGAAGACGTCAAATCCCCCCCCCCGTCTTTAGCCACGCCTCCTACCCTGAGATTCACGTTGCCATGACAACCATCCTACCAACACATCATTGTGACGTTTGAACTTCATCACGTTTCATAACCGTCAAAGACGATGGTGCAGTGAACACAGGCGTGTTGTATGAGTGTATGTTGTATATAAATTAACATTATAAATACACACACTCAGTGTTCGTTGGGCATGTGTCTGATGGTGTGGAAGATCCAGTCCATCTTCGTGCTCCAGCCTCCATGATGAGCATCGTTCATCTGCTTGGTGAAATACTCCAGCGCCTCCTGCTGGCTCTTCTCTGAAAGACAGGCAAAGTGTTAGATCTCTCTCTCTCTCTCTCTCTCTCCTCTCCTCTCTCTCTCTCTCTCTCTCTCTCTCTCTCCTCTCTCTCTCTCTCTCTCTCTCTCACTCTCTCTCTCTCTCTCACCCAGAGCGAGGGTCTTCCTCAGGTAGGCGATGTCATCAAAGCTCTGCAGTTCAGGCATCCCGCAGCCGAGGAGGAGGGAGAAGAGGTTGATGAAGAGGCTGGCGTGCTGACGGATGGCCAGATAAGCTTTGTAACACATTTCCTGGAACCTGAGACACACAGGCAGAGAGACAGATACACAAAGAGTGAGACAGGCAGAGAGTGAGACAGCAGGACCATCAGACAGAAGAGGTGCAGGCGACACCTGTCGAACTCCTTGGTCTTTGTCGACTCCTGGATTCCTTTACTGATGACGATGAGGAAGTCCTGCGTCAGGACGAAGGGGACACGCTCCCGCTTATAACCCAAACTTCTTCTTCTTATGATCCAGGAAGTGACCGAAGTCAATGTGGAACAGCTGGAGGAGGAGGAAGAGGAGCAGAAAGAGGAAGAGGACGAGAAATAGGAGGAGGAGGAGGAGGAGGAGGAGGAAGAGAATAAGAGGAAGATATGTCAGGTTTTTGAAAACCTTACTGAAGTATCTTGTGACACGTGTCTGTCTCTCTGCTATGTGTCTGTCTGTCTCTCACCTCTGTATCTGTCTGTCTGTCTGTCACGCAGCTGTCTGTCTCTTACCTATGTGTCTGTCTGTCTCTCACCTGTCCGTTCTCCTTCAGCATGATGTTGGAGTTGTGTCTGTCTCCGATTCCCAGGATGAAGGTGGCGACACAGTAACCTGCACACGACCTGGTGAAGAGGTCGATGGCTCGGTCATACCTGAAAGACAAACAGGTGATGAGACAGAGAGACAGACAGGCAGAGAGACAGGCAGTTGATCAGAGCGCAGACAGACAGACAGGTACTGACGCCTCTCCTCGGTTCTTGTCTTTGATCCAGTGGTGCAGCGTGTTGGAGTTGAACTGCAGCGCCCCCTTCAGGCCTCCTTTACACTGGATCTGCATGATGGTGAAACTGTTCTTCACCACCTCGATCAGACCGACACAGTCTCCAATGGACAGACACCCGTACGGCAGCATGCTGAGAGACACACACACACACACACACACACACACACACAAACACACACAGTTAGCCAGGTGTGTGATGATGTCACAATCAGTGATGATGTCACAGTTTCTCACCGCAGGTCCAGGCCCTGATTCTGCCAGATGTTCTCCATGATCTTAATGATCTGCAGAGTCAACATGTCCTGACGCAGGTCTGAAGCACACAGACCAGAAACTCCATTACCCACAACCCCCTGCAGCATTCTGCACTCACAACGTTAGCATTCACCATTGAAGGAAGAGTAATAGTTAGCAGGGCACAATACCGTCTCCATTCTTAAAGATGATTTCGTTGTTTGTGAAAAGCAGCTCGGACATGATATCAGGATTCTCCCAGTTCAACCACAGGGGGCGCTTTGCTGAGGACATGATCCGACACTCCTCCAGCCTAAAGACACACACACTTTATTTGACCTTTGACTTCTGATGACAGGTCATATGTTTGTGACGTGTGGATACGTTCATCACTCGTATTCTATCTATCATTGATTTAAACAAATACAACTGTTTAAGTCTGATTATCATGAATCTTGACGTCCACATTTCACACATTTCTTTTGTTAGTTGTTTACCTGAGGTTTCCCAACTGGTGAACAGGGTTCAGAGGAGACACAAATCCCTGCAGAGCCTCCATGTAATCAGGTCGAGACATGTGTTCGACCAGGAACTTCATCTGGGTCTGACAACCAATCACAGCACAGCAATACATCACAATTAACCAATCACAGTTCACAGACACATGTAACTCCACAGAGAAACAAAGATAGTTTGTACTTTCTGTGTCTCGTCCTTCTTTTCTTGTTTCAATGTGTCGGTCAGGTTCACCAGCTTGTCCATGGCCTCCACCTGAACTCACACACAACTGTTAATGGCAGAAGCTTCACATTCAGTCATAGTTTAAACAGAACTGAGCCATCGTTGACCAATCAGAGCAGGGCTACACAGTGACCTCATGTGTTCAGATGTGCTCACCTGTCTGTTCAGATGTTTCAGGTACATCCCACAGGCTCTGCAGAAAGCTTCCAGCAGCAGACCGAAGCGACGAGACACCGTCTTGTTGTGCATCTCTGACCTGTGAACACCGAGGAAATGAGGTCACCAGCTGAACAGGAAACACATATCTCCACTTTACTCCTGAGGTCATGTGACTTACTTGAGATGCCAGAAGAAAAAGTGACCAATTCTCTGATTGGTCAGAGCTTTCTTGATCAGGAAACGTGCAAGAGGATTGTCCAGGTACATCTCGTACTTCAACACCTGCAGAGTTTTCTCACATTCAGTTTCATCGAATCAGACCAAACATGGGTGAATAAAACATGAATCATCAGCAGTGAACTCTGTGTCAATAGGGTTAGGGTTTAATACAGACACAGCCAGGACAGAAGTGTCAGTACAAGCAAGTGAAGGAGTTACAGGAATGCAGCTGTTGTACCACGACTGTGAAGAAGGACATGAGCCACAAGGCTTTTCAATTTTCCAGTTGTCATGTTCAAACCCTCATCTGTGGTCATGAGCTCTGGATAATGACTGAAAGATTGAGATCGTAAATACAAGCGGGTGAAATCAGCTTCCTCGGCCGTAGACACAGAGTAACAAGGTCGGACATTCAGAGGGAGGTCAGAGTAGAACATCTGCTCATTCATGTTTACACGGGAACGTTGAGGTGGTTCAGGCATCCAATCAAGATCTTCCTGAGTGCCTCTCATTGGACGTTTACTTAGCATGTCCAACTGGAAGAGCCAGAACTCACTGGAGGAACTTCATATCTCAATCGGCCCTTGAACACCAGCTGACAAAGCAGGGGAGAGGAACGTCTGGAACATCGAGTAAGAAAAGTGACTTCTGTTCCTCTCCTCACAAAGAAGCAAGGTGTTCTGGGTAACTGGTGGTCACAGAAGTGCTGCACACCTCACACATGCATCAAGCAAGTTGATTGGTTCAGACTCAAGACTCAAGTTTCAAAGGGAGATGAAAATAAATTATAGATTCAAGTTAAAGAGAAATTATCACGAAACAAGTCAGAGTGACGTTCATGAGCCCTCGCCTCCGTGAACCAGGAGACACATGATCACAGCTTCAGGTTTTTGTTTAGTTCCTCATAATCTCACAGGTGACGTTAGATGTCCTCAGACACTAAAACCAGAAGTTATACAGGAGGAGTAAACGTACCTGGACCAGCTGCAGCAGGTACTGGGACAGCTTATCGTCTGTCAGGCCTTTCACCAGACAGCGCAGAGCAAACTCTCTGATCATCGGGTCAGGAAAGTTACAGTCCAACAGCTCCAGAGCAGACTCCGGCTCCATCAGGGGCCACTCCTTCAACAAGCAGTACATCTGAGGAGGAGGAGGACGAGCAGGTGACGGACAAGTTGAAAGAATCTGTCCTGATGGTTAAAACGTCTCGTACCTGTGATACTTCGTCTCTGGAGTTCCACTTGACGGACAGAAGAAGCTTTGGAAGAGACTCTGGGATTTTGATACAGTAATGTCTGCGGATAGACAGGTAGAAAGACAGTTAGACAGACAGGTAGAGACAGACCCCTCTATCCCCTGTGTCTCTGTCCCCTAGGTCCCCCTTCCCTGTGTCTCTCTTCCCTGTGTCCCCCTCACTCGTCTCTCTCCCCTGTGTCCCCCTCTCCTGTGTCTCTCCCTGTGTTTCCCTCACCTGTGTCTCTCCCTGTGTCTCTGTCCCCTAGGTCCCCCTTCCCTGTGTCTCTCTTCACTTTGTCCCCCTCACTCGTCTCTCTCCCCTGTGTCCCCCTCTCCTGTGTCTCTCCCTGTGTCTCCCTCACCTGTGTCTCTCTCCCGTGTGTCCCCTCTCCCCTGTGTCTCTCCCTGTGTCCCCCTCATCTGTATCTCTCTCCCCTGTGTCCCCCTCACCTGTGTCTCTCCTCTATGTTCCCCTCACCTGTGTCTCTCTCCCCTGTGTCTCTCCCTGTGTCCCCCTCACTCGTCTCTCTCACCTGTGTCCCCCTCACCTGTGTATCTCCCTGTGTCCCCCTCACCTGTATCTCTCTCCTCTGTGTCTCTCCCTGTGTCTCTCCCTGTGTCTCTCCCCTGTGTCCCCCTCCCCTGTGTCCCCCTAACCTGTATCTCTCTCCCCTGTGTCCCTGTCCCCTGTGTCTCTCTCTCCTGTGTCCCCCTCTCCTCTATGTCTCTCCCTGTGTCCCTCTCCCCTGTGTCTCTCCCTGTGTCCCTCTCCCCTGTGTCCCCCTCACCTGTGTCTCTCTCCCCTGTGTCTCTCCTCTATGTTCCCCTCACCTGTGTCTCTCTCCCCTGTGTCTCTCCCTGTGTCCCCCTCACTCGTCTCTCTCACCTGTGTCCCCCTCCCGTGTCCCCCCTCACCTGTGTATCTCCCTGTGTCCCCCTCACCTGTATCTCTCTCCCCTGTGTCTCTCTCCCCTGTGTCTCTCACCCTGTGTCCCCCTCACCTGTGTCCCCCTCACCTGTGTCTCTCTCCCCTGTGTCTCTCCCTGTGTCCCCCTCCCCTGTGTCCCCCTCACCTGTGTCTCCAGAGGAAGTCCTTCTCCTGCTCTGAGAGCTCATACAGAGGATCTTTAGAACAAAGACAGCGGAGCTGCTCAGCCTCGCCTGAGGAAACACTGCTGTCACAGGCCAGACGACTGCTCTGAGAGAGAGACAGGTATTTAGGGTTCTGTCTGTGGCAGTAGTCATATATGACTATGTTTATATTACCAGTCCATGGCAGTAGTTACAGTATATATGTTTATGTATATATTACCAGTCCGTGGCAGTAGTTGCAGTATATATGTTTATGTATATATTACCAGTCCGTGGCAGTAGTTATATATGTTTATGATTATATTACTAGTCCGTGGCAGTAGTTATATATGTTTATGATTATATTACCAGTCCGTGGCAGTAGTTATATATGTTTATGTATATATTACCAGTCCGTGGCAGTAGTTGTAGCCCAGCTCTCGGCTGATGGTCCAGTTGGCGTGTTCTTCAATCTGCTGCTCATCAGGGAAAACGACCGTCTGGTTGAACCAAGAGAACTCGAGTTCGACACAGGGCGTCTCCTACAGAGGACAAGAATGTCAGTAACCAATCAAATCAATCAGTCATCATCATTGTGGACAGACAAACAGACAGAGGTCTTGTGTACTTTGTTGGGATTTGAACCAGCAACTCCGATGGGATTAAGTAGATCCTCGAGGCCGTGAGGAACAGGCCAGAGACTCAGAGCCACTTTACCCGAAACCAGAACGTCCTTATAGTCAAACAGGTTCACGTTCCCCCAGGCCAGAGGACAGTGTTCCTGGAAGACACACAGACAGGTGGAAGGGAGACAAGTTACTTAGATCTGTCTTCTTCTTTCAGGGTGAGACGGATCTCCTCCTCATTCCTGTCTCACCTCCTTAGCTCCTTTCCTTCCCTTCACAGAGCAGATCGACAGGCAGAGTCGGGCACAGCGCGGTAAGTCAGCCAGGTAGATGTCAAAGGTCAGCCACTCATTCCACCTGCAGACAGACAGGCAGCGAGGGACAGACAGTTCTATGAAGAGAGGTAGTGCTGCTCATTGTGTGTATATATTCAGTGTTTGTATATATTTAGAGTGTAAATACTGAGTGCATATATTCACAGTGTGTATATATTCAAAGTGTATATCTTCAAAATGTGTATATTCAGTGTGTATATATTCAAAGTGTATATCTTCAAAATGTTTATATTTAGTGTGTATATATTCAGTGTTTGTATATATTTAGAGTGTAAATACTCAGTGCATATATTCACAGTGTGTATATATTCAAAGTGTATATCTTCAAAATGTGTATATTCAGTGTGTATATATTCAGTGTGTTTATATTCAGAGTGTATATAAAGCGTTACCTGGGGTTGGAGCACGGAACTCTCTGTGTGTTGACGTTGGCACAGAGCGGTTCACCCCCGTGATATATACCCGTCCTGACATAGATCTACACACACACACACACACACACACACACACACAGATAAGTTGTGTGTTCTTCATTAACTCTTTTGTTTGTGTTTGTTTTTGTCTTCCAGGCTCCGACCTTGTCGATGTCGCGGATGTTGACGTTGACGTAGGTGGCACAGAGCAGCCGGACCCTCAGCAGAGTGTTGAAGGCCCACAGGGAGCGAGGAGGAGAACCATCGCCCCCTCCTGGACAGGGAGACGGCTGAGGAGTCCGACGACTGAAACAAAAACAACACAAATCTCCACCTGTGTGAGTTCCCTGCACAGTCTCCTGATTGGCCGTGATACGTGTGTCACAGATGCTGATTGGCTGTTACCTGTAGGAAGGTGTGACGAAGCCAGAGGCAGGTAACTGAGAGTAGAGGCTGTCTTTAGAGACGAGCATCAGGTGAGGGAGACGTCCCCACCGTGATGCAGGACCGGATGTACTGCAGACAGACAGGTGGGCACAGTGAGACAGGTGGAGACAGGTGGAGACAGGTGGAGACAGGTGGACACAGTGAGACAGGTGGACACAGTGAGACAGGTGGAGACAGGTGGACACAGTGAGACAGGTGGAGACAGGTGGAGACAGTGAGACAGGTGGGCACAGTGAGACAGGTGGAGACAGGTACAGTGAGACAGGTGAAGTGAGGTGGAGTGAGACAGGTGGGAAAAGTGAGACAGGTGAAGGGAGGTGGAGACAGGTGGAGACAGGTGGAGACAGTGAGACAGGTGGAGACAGGTGGACACAGTGAGACAGGTGGAGACAGGTGGAGACAGGTGGACACAGTGAGACAGGTGGAGACAGGTGGACGCAGTGAGACAGGTGGAGACAGGTGGACGCAGTGAGACAGGTGGAGACAGGTGGACACAGGTGGACACAGTGAGACAGGTGGAGACAGGTGGAGACAGGTGGACACAGTGAGACAGGTGGAGACAGGTGGACACAATGAGACAGGTGGAGACAGGTGGACACAGTGAGACAGGTGGAGACAGGTGGACACAGTGAGACAGGTGGAGACAGGTGGAGACAGGTACAGTGAGACAGGTGAAGTGAGGTGGAGTGAGACAGGTGGGCAAAGTGAGACAGGTGAAGGGAGGTGGAGACAGGTGGAGACAGGTGGGACGGGGAGACAGTGAGACAGGTGGAGACAGGTGGACACAGTGAGACAGGTGGAGACAGGTGGAGACAGGTTGACACAGTGAGACAGGTGGAGACAGGTGGACACAGTGAGACAGGTGGAGACAGGTTGACACAGTGAGACAGGTGGAGACAGATGGAGACAGTGAGACAGGTGGGCACAGTGAGACAGGTGAAGTGAGGTGGACACAGTGAGACAGGTGGAGACAGGTGGAGACAGTGAGACAGGTGGAGACAGGTGAGACAGTGAGACAGGTGGACACAGTGAGACAGGTTCATCATCAGTTTCAGAATGAGGTCGTTACCTTGTACTGACTGAGAGGAAACGTCTCCAATAGGTACTCATCACAGCCACACACCTGAAGAAGACAGACAGGTTGTGAGGCACACAGACAGACAGACAGACAGACAGACAGACAGACAGACAGACAGACAGACAGACAGACAGACAGACAGACACACAGACAGACACACATACAGACAGACAGACAGACAGACAGACAGACAGACAGACAGACAGACAGACAGACAGACAGACAGACACACAGACACACAGACAGACACACATACAGACAGACAGACAGACAGACAGACAGACAGACAGACAGACAGACAGACAGACAGACAGACAGACAGACAGACAGTACAGACAGACAGACAGACAGACAGACAGACAGACAGACAGACAGACAGACAGACAGACAGACAGACAGACAGACAGACAGACAGACAGACAGACAGACAGACAGACAGACAGACAGACAGACAGACAGACAGACAGACAGACAGACAGACAGACAGACAGACAGACAGACAGACAACAGACAGACAGACAGACAGACAGACAGACAGACAGACAGACAGACAGACAGACAGACAGACAGACAGACAGACAGACAGACAGACAGACAGACAGACAGACAGACAGACAGACAGACAGACAGACAGACAGACAGACAGACAGACAGACAGACAGACAGACAGACAGACAGACAGACAGACAGACATACAGACAGACAGACAGACAGACAGACAGACAGACAGACAGACAGACAGACAGACAGACAGACAGACAGACAGACAGACAGACATACAGACAGACAGACAGACAGACAGACAGACAGACAGACAGACAGACAGACAGACAGACAGACAGACAGACAGACAGACAGACAGACAGACAACAGACAGACAGACAGACAGACAGACAGACAGACAGACAGACAGACAGACAGACAGACAGACAGACAGACAGACAGACAGACAGACAGACAGACAGACAGACAGACAGACAGACAGACAGACAGACAGACAGACAGACAGACAGACAGACAACAGACAGACAGACAGACAGACAGACAGACAGACAGACAGACAGACAGACAGACAGACAGACAGACAGACAGACAGACAGACAGACAGACAGACAGACAGGTGTACCTTCAGGATGTACTGGCCCTGGTATTCCTGGACACAGAGGCGGAGCTGTTGAGGTGAAAGATGCATAGATCGACTTTTCTTCCTGATGGACTCAGCGATCAGCTGCTCAGGTAAACTGTCGTGACTCACCTGTAAACACATTCACATATTATATATATGAAGATGTATAAATAAATATATATCTTTATTTCTATATGATATATTTTATATATCCACACGTCACAGGACATGAAACAAAAATAGGTTTTACCTTCAGGGTGTATTTCTGTTTGGAGTTGGAAGGAGACACAATCACCCAGATGGTAACAATCAGCCTCCCTGGAGAGAGAGACAGGTACAGAGAAAGTGAGACAGGGTTAGATGGGTTGTGTTGAGATGGATTAGCATCAGACATGTTTGGGTTAGAGACTCCTTCATATGTGTCCTTTCATTCCCGAGCAACAAAGGATGCAACGGGTGAATCCCCTTCAGACCAACCTTTCCCAGGATGCATTGCATCGGTAAGTTAGTGCAGTCACTCAAAGTAGTTAACGATGCGACGGAGGAGCAAACAGGAAATCCTGAAGACGCCTGATTAGGAC
>JBAMIH010000054.1:87433-124933 GCA_038501795.1 Pseudopleuronectes americanus | reverse complement strand
CGGAGAACAATGTGCTAGGCGGTGGGGTTATCCTGTGTTTCCTCTCCTCTTAAAGGGGCAGCAGCCTCACTCTGTCACAGAGCGATGATATGACGTCACACTCTCACTGGTCTCACACACACTGACACACACACTGTGATAAATACACACACCAGTCACTCACTAGATGCTCAACACACACACATATCTGTCAGAGCAGCTGTACAGTGGGATCATCCACTAACCAGAAGGTCGGTGGTTCGATCCCGGTCTCCCACGTGACGAGAGATTTGAGAAAGAGATAAACTGAATGAATATGAGAATGAAAAAACTGTTTTATTGAGAAGAGTCAAGACTGTAAAGAGTCTGAGGACAGCTCATGGACAGACATCTTGTCTTCATGGTGAGGACAGCTCATGGACAGACGTCTTGTCTTCATGGTGAGGACAGCTCATGGACAGACGTCTTGTCTTCATGGTGAGGACAGCTCATGGACAGACGTCTTGTCTTCATGGTGAGGACAGCTCATGGACAGACGTCTTGTCTTCATGGTGAGGACAGCTCATGGACAGACGTCTTGTCTTCATGGTGAGGACAGCTCATGGACAGATGTCTTGTCGTCATTTGCATCAGTGCTGTTGCCATGGTTATCTCTAGTGTCAATTCTGCCAGCCAATCAGAGGGCAGGATACAAAAAATCATCCTTAATACCACTTCATGTTAATCCTCTTTTGTTTTTCAGACTTTATTTGTGTGTTTGATTACTTGTGTGTGTGTGTGTGTGGGGGTGGGTGGGGGGGGGGTGGCTGTTGGATTAAGGATTTATGTGTATTCTTCGGGGGGTTTTATTGCAGTATATTAGAATAAAAATAAGGTTTTATCGTCAAGCAGGTTTTTAGTATAAGTGTAAAAGATATAAAAATGTAAAAATAACATAAACACCAGGGGAGGGGCTGTAACAGTCCATCACCAGGGTGGGAGGGGTGTGTCACCATCATCATCATCTTCATCATCTTCATTATCATCTTCTTCTTCACCCTCACCATCATCATCATCTTCATAATCACCATCATCATCATCACCATCATCATCACCTTCATCATCATTGTTGCTCAAATTAATTATTAATTTATTGGATTCATCTCCAGTTGTCACGGTTACCACCATTCATTAATATGATTATCAGTCTATTAAACTTGTTACCACGGCAACACACAAAGGTGAGCAGTTCATATTCAATGACTAAATGATGATAGTTTCAGTGTGTGTGTAGTTGTGTCTCTGAGCGTGTGTAGTTGTATGTTCTCAGGTTGTGGTTCTCTCTCTCCAGCTCCTTGTTCTTCTTCTGCAGTTCTGTGATGGCTTCTCTCAGAAGCTCCACCTCCTCCCTCACTGTCACCATCAGGTGAGTCTTCACCAGGTCCTACACACACACACACATACACACACATACACACACACACACACACACACACACACACACACACACAAATAAACAACTACACAAACAAACATTTTGTTGCAGTTGATTCCAACTCACCATGGCTCGTTCCACTTTACTGTCGATGGCAACCAGACTGTTACAGGAAGAACTGAAAAGACAGACAGGTGAGACAGACAGGTCAGAGTTAGATAGGTGAGACAGACAGGTGAGTGAGGCGGGTGAGACAGACAGGTGAGACAGACAGGTCAGAGGTAGACAGATGAGACAGACAGAAGAGACAGACAGGTGAGTGAGGCGGGTGAGACAGACATGTGAGAGGTAGACAGATGAGACAGACAAGTGAGACAGACAGGTGAGACAGACAGGTGAGTGAGACAGGTGAGACAGACAGGTGAGACAGGTGAGACAGACAGGTGAGACAGACAGAAGAGAGGTAGACAGAAGAGACAGACAGGTGAGACAGACAGGTGAGACAGACAGGTGAGTGAGACAGGTGAGACAGACAGGTGAGACAGACAGAAGAGACAGACAGGTGAGACAGACAGGTGAGAGACAGACAGGTGAGACAGACAGCTCTGATTAATATTTGAATCAAACATGTGATCAGATTTTAATGACGATGTTCCGTGTCAGCCCCGCCCTTTTTGCTGGGTTGTCATGGTTACCTGTGGCAGAACAGCAGCAGTGACATCATGGTGTCTTCTGAACCCGGCCCAGTGGGAGGAGCTCTATTAGAGATTGACCAATGAGGACGAGGAGGTGGGGCAGACGGCAGGGTCATGTGATGAGATTGGTTGCAGCCTCTGAGCTGTACCTCAGTGATTGGTTGAGCTGAGGGTGGGGTTGGCTTGGTACCAGGCCAGGACCCTCTGACCCCTGACCTCTGACCTTTGACCTTTCTACAATCTCGTAAAACAACAGGTGTCTCTGGTCGCTTAGCAACCAGCTGCAGAGTCCTAACTGGGAGGGGCGGAGTCGACCGAGGACGACGATGAGGACGAGGAAGAGCTCCAGGGTCAGAGACGGGAGAAGACGTCTTAGCTCGACTTAACATCTTCAGCCAATCACAGCCCACCATCAGAAGTAATCCTCCAATCAGACGTCAGACATTGCAAGGACATCCCGACCAATGACAACTCAGAAGAAAATTTAAATATCCAATCAAACCACAAAATGTCAAAAAATCCAGGACCAGTTATCCTTTGGTAACAGAAAGTTAATTTAGAAATAGAAGTTGAGATGATCCATGATTGGCTGTCTCTGTCAACGAGTGAGAGACATCAGGTTTTCATTTGGACCTCTCCTCTCTCTCCCACACACACTCACTCTCTGATTGGCTGCTGTCTCATTCCAGCTCCCGCCCACTCACTGTTGTAGCCAATAGGAATGTGGCAGTTCTGCCCACACACAAACAGAGCTTCATTCATTCACACAAACCTAAAAACTGAGGTCATTTTTGATTTCCCATAATTTAAGATCAATCAATGATGTCATCTACTCGTTAATAAGAAGTGAACTGACGCTCGATATCAGAGGGTACGATTTAATTCAAAGAAGGAAAGTGATAAGAAATATAAAGAATAGGCTCTGAATGAATGGCTCCAGTGTTCACACACACACGCACACACACATTGCTGTGAACAATCAGTCGATTGTGGATTGTGTGTGTGTGTGTGTGTGAACAAAATGTTCTGACATGATTCTGTTTTACAAACATCAACAAACAACAACAACAACAGAGGCCACAGCTCCGTACTCTGAAGCAGGATTTGCGGTTATCAGATTAACTTCTGAACCTGGATTGATCTGTCCAAAAAATTCAAGAGGATTCTCCCTACCCTGTCTAGTGCCCCTGAGCAAGGCACCTTACTCCCCCAACATCTGCTCCCCGGGCGCTGTACATGGTCGCTCACTGCTCTGTGTCCTGCACCAGATGGGTCAAAAGCAGAGGTTACATTTCACTACCTGCATGAGTGTGTCTGTGCATGTGTTTGGGACTAATAAATGCATCTTAATCTTAATCTTAAGAGATCAACCAGTCTAAAGCTCCGCCCACTGAACATCCCTTCCTTTGAACCATGACATCATGTGCTTAGAGGGTCTGTGGACCTGGTTTGGATCGAGTCTCTTAGGAGGACCAGGGTCTTCAGAGACCCACAGGATCCTCTGAGGAGTTTGTAAAGTGGTCCCAGTACCACAGTCTGCATCTGCTTCACCCACTGGTACTAATGTACTGGGAGTGTTATGGGAGCAGAGCCACACATACTTTAATACTTTGATCCTGTATGTGTATCCTGTGAAATAAATATTTATTGGGGGACAGATAGTTTCCAGATTTACCTTGTGACGCCCCCCCCTGCCTCTCTCTCTCTCTGGGACTTGAACACTGACCACAGTGACTCTGTTGTGTGATGCACACTCTCCTTAAAGGGAAGTTTAAATCAACGTCTGGTTGGTTCAGTGGATCTCAGCCTCTAACTCACCCAGTAGATCTCAATCCCTCCAGACTCATCCGGTCACTAAAACACCAAATGCTCTCAGTCAGCTTCCTGAAGACAGCTCCATGTGTTTTTATTGAGTAGTGATGTCAGAGGATTCCACCACAGTGTGTGTCCTCAGAGACAGCGTGTGTCCAAATCATAGGATTCTCACATTTCGGATCAATCAATTAATCAATCAAATGTTCATTTTATAGCTCATATTCACATATCACTATTTGTCTCATAGGGCTTTAACATGGTCAGGAGGCCTCTTCATTTCTTTTCAACACACTAACCCTCGTCTTGTTAGTAAACAACAGGTTACTGAGTTATTTATCTCATTCACGCACGTGATTATATCGCAGTTACATGATATTTTTAACGAAGGTCACCAGGGGGCAGTGTTATTTACACAATTACACAATCCCAGATGTTCTACCAGCTGTTCTTCCTGCACTGAGGAGCTGTAACTGTTTTCTTTACTCTGGATGTTTGTTCTCCTCTGATTTTTATTATAAAATATCCTTTAAATATATGAGGCTCTGCTGTCAGTCAAACTATCAATGTCTGTGATTGGTAACATGCAGTAAACCCCGCCCCTTTCGTGTGCACATGCACAGATCTTGATGAAGAAAACCTAATTTAGCAAGTTGATAACCAGCATCATGTGACCACAGCCTGAGTGTGATGGTTAGGTTATTCTCAACGTTTGTTTGATTCATCAAAACAGAAAGATATCCTGAATATGTTGAACCAGCTTCGTAGAACGGACCCTGAACACGGAGCTGGTTCAACATACCAGGTTTAAAGTCAGGTGACCAAGGAAAGGTGGGTTAACACTGTTAAACAGTTCCATAAAGCTGGTTAGGGTTAGGGCTGTTAAGCATCTAATGGTTCTGAAGGTTCTACATGTTCTAAAGGGTTAAAGGGGTAAAGATTTTTCTATCGAGTAAGTTGTTCTTCTCTGGCTCGTCTCTGTGATGTCACAGCAGACACCTGTGTGTTACCTTAAGAAGATGATGATCTAATAACCATCCTCAACTGTTGTTTACATTTAATTTATGTTTAGTTGCACTTTGTCTTTTTGAAACTCTTGATAAAAGTGTCAGCAAATTATATAGATATATATGTGTAATGATATGTAAACACACAGACATTGTACCAAAACTCTGCTAGCACTGTTAGCAATGTGTTAGCATTCCCAATTCAAATCATGGCCACTGTGATCAGCTGTTTATTGACAGTTCAAGTGCAGGTGATGACATGTGACACACGTGTCATGTGAAGGTCATTTGAATGTGAGGTGCTGGTCGTTGTTGAAGCCGTAAGCGAGTTTGTTCTGCTCGAACAAGTCTTTGAGACACGTCAGATAAACATGATGAAGACTCTCGATGTCCTCGCTGCTGGGACAAGATGTCTGGGCGACCGAGATCGGTTTAGCCCACTGAAATGAGAGTGAGAGAGAGACAGAGAGACAGAGGGAGGGAGAGAGAGAGACAGAGAGAGACAGAGAGAGAGAGAGAGATGTAGTTGAACCACAACAAGAAACAACTCAGACTCCAACTGGTGCTAACACTACAACGTGGACCTACAACGTACCTACGGTGTGGATGGACTTCCTGTACGGCATCAGGCCGAGGCTGTACTGGAAAACTCCTCTGGCATGAAACAGAGGAACTGCAATTCCCATGATGCTCTGCAGCTGGTTCTGTGGACAACAGTCTGTGTGGTAAATTCTTATATATATATATATATATCTCAAATATATTAAATTTATTATGTACCAAATATAAAGAGGTGAACTCTGACCTGTAGCGTCCTCAGATTGGAACCTGAAGGATTCTTTATCTGATCAAACAACTCGTTTTCTCCAAAAGAAAAAACTGGAACCGGCTGAGGGGCACACACACACACACACACACACACACACACACACACACACACACACACACACACACACACACACACACACACACACACACACACACACACACACACACACACACACACACACACACACACACACACACACACACACACACACACACACACACACACACACACACACACACACACACACACACACACACACACACACACACACACACACACACACACACACACACACACACACACACCACACACACACACACACACACACACACACACACACACACACACACACACACACACACACACACACACACACACACACACACACACACACACACACACAACACACACACACACACACACACACACACACACACACACACACACACACACACACACACACACACACACACACACACACACGGTGTAATGTTGACAGCCCTGCCCCCTGACCTCAGATGTGATAAGCTCCACCCACCCACGTCTCAGAGCCAGTTTGATGAAGCCCTTCCTGTTTTGCACCTGAAAAAAAGCATAAAACTGTCAAATTTAATATTTTATTAGTTGTTCAGATCAAATCTTCAGTTTATATTTACGTATATATGTATATAATACATTTATATTTAATGAATTTATATAATATATTTATATATTTTTATTAATTTATATATTATATTAATAGATATTCATATCTGAATGAAGTGACAGGAACCTGAAGCGTCAAAGCTCCGGGTCGAGCGTCCAGAGACTCTGGAGCTCCGCCCACTGCGATGACAGCAACATTTCATCTCACAAGGTGAGACAGGCTGGACTTAGAGCTCGACACCAGACCTGAGAGACAGACAGGTGAGAGACAGACAGGTGAGAGACAGACAGGCTGGACTTAGAGCTCGACACCAGACCTGAGGGACAGTCAGGTGAGAGACAGACAGGCTGGACTTAGAGCTCGACACCAGACCTGAGAGACAGACAGTTAGAGACAGACAGGTGAGAGACAGACAGGCTGGACTTAGAGCTCGACACCAGACCTGAGGGACAGACAGTTAGAGACAGACAGGTGAGAGACAGACAGGTGAGAGACAGACAGGCTGGACTTAGAGCTCGACACCAGACCTGAGGGACAGTCAGGTGAGAGACAGACAGGCTGGACTTAGAGCTCGACACCAGACCTGAGAGACAGACAGTTAGAGACAGACAGGTGAGAGACAGACAGGCTGGACTTAGAGCTCGACACCAGACCTGAGGGACAGACAGTTAGAGACAGACATGTGAAAGACAGACAGGCTGGACTTAGAGCTCGACACCAGACCTGAGAGACAGACAGACTTTATGGTCTGTTTGACTCTAAATGATCATAATTCACTAAATGATCATCAGCTGTTTGAAGAAGACTTGAAACTAGAGACTGAGACAGAAACTAATGTTACTGACGTTATAAAGAGAGAAGTCACTTTCTATAGAAACTACCAGAGGAGTCGCCCCCTGCTGGCCTCACTTTCTGAAATCAGACTCTACTTTTATTTAGATGTAATATAAATATATGTATATAATATATAAACTGTGTATTGGTTAAACCTGAGCTGTCACAGAATAAATCAGCATTGAAGATCAGAGAGAAAGCAGAGCTCTCCCTCACTCTGAGTCTCTGTGATACCGACTGATCTCCTCAAGATTAATGATCAAACTGATCGATTGGTGGTGGGGAGCACCTCTCTGCCTCCTCCTGCACCGACCTGTCACAGTGTTTACTCAGATCAGCTGATTGAGACAGTCAGACGCTTTGATGACACATGTGACGTTTACTCTAAATACAAGTTTCATAACATCAACCGTTTTTATTTAATCACATTGAGATGAACAAGTCAGACAGACAGACAGACAGACAGACAGACAGACAGACAAACAGGCAGACAGACAAACAGGCTGACAGACAGGCAGACAGACAGACAGACAAACAGGCAGGCAGGCAGGCAGGCAGGCAGGCAGGCAGGCAGGCAGGCAGGCAGACAGACAGACAGAGAGAGAGACAGAGAGACAGAGAGACAGAGAGGCAGACAGACAGACAGACAGACAGACAGACAGACAGACAGACAGACAGACAGACAGACAAACAGGCAGACAGACAAACAGGCTGACAGACAAACAGGCTGACAGACAGGCAGACAGACAGACAGACAAACAGGCAGACAGACAGGCAGACAGACAGCTGTGTACCTCCACTCATGATGTATTCTCTGAACAGAGGGACTCTGAACCAGAACGGTAACATCAGCAGGTGAGACGTCAAACCAGGAAACAGACGAGAGAATCCTGTGGACTCCGTACAGAAGTTACCCAGCCACCAGAACACCTGAGAGACAGACAGGCCGTGAGACAGACAGGTCCACACATCCACCAGAACACCTGAGAGACAGACAGGCCGTGAGACAGACAGGTCCACACATCCACCAGAACACCTGAGAGACAGACAGGCCGTGAGACAGACAGGTCCACACATCCACCAGAACACCTGAGAGACAGACAGGCAGGCTGTGAGACAGACAGGTCAACACAGCCACCAGAACACCTGAGAGACAGACAGGCCGTGAGACAGACAGGTCAACCCAGCCACCAGAACACCTGAGAGACAGACAGGCTGTGAGACAGACAGGTCCACACAGCCATCAGAACACCTGAGAGACAGACAGGCCGTGAGACAGACAGGTCCACACATCCACCAGAACACCTGAGAGACAGACAGGCCGTGAGACAGACAGGTCCACACAGCCACCAGAACACCTGAGAGACAGACAGGCCGTGAGACAGACAGGTCAACACAGCCACCACAACACATGACAGACAGACAGGTCAACACAGCCACCAGAACACCTGAGAGACAGACAGGCCGTGAGACAGACAGGTCCACACAGCCACCACAACACATTACAGACAGACAGGTCAACACAGCCACCAGAACACCTGAGAGACAGACAGGCCGTGAGACAGACAGGTCAACACAGCCACCACAACACATGACAGACAGACAGGTCAACACCTGAGAGACAGACAGGCAGAAAGAGAGTTTCTCACCATGTAGTTTTTCCTTGGATCCAGATCAACTGTTTTAATCAGCTGCAGAAACAAATCAATAAACAATAAATAACTAAAACGATTTATCAATATTAAACAATGGATATTCAATTATCAATAATAAATGATGAAAAATCTGTAATGATTAAACAATGATCACGAACGATCATCAGCTCTGACCGTTAATGGAAAGTAATCTCTGAAGTAATCCCACACGACCCAGCTCCTGACCCAACGTGACCTCCGACCTCCACTGCTGGGCGTGTCCCAGTCCAACCACAGCCAACCAGAATACAGCAGGGCCAGCATCCACCAATCAGAGAGAGCCAGCAAGACAAACACTGCCAGGCAGCACTGAGCTGAGGGAGAGACAGGTCGTTAGAGAGACAGACAGTGAGAGAGAGAGAGAGATAGAGAGATAGAGAGAGAGAGAGAGAGAGAGAGAGTGAGACGGAGAAAGAGAGAGACACAGTGAGAGACAGACCGTGAGACATACAGGTACAGACAGACAGGTACCCAGAGCCAGGTAGGAGAACATCCACTGTAGAACAGACAGACAGGTACAGACAGACAGACAGTACAGACTGACAGATACAGACAGGTGATACAGACAGACAGGTGCCAGAGCCACGATGGAGAACAGTCCACAGGTACAGACAGACAGACAGACAGACAGGTACCCAGAAGTAGAACATCCACCTTAGAACAGACAGACAAATACAGACAGACAGGTACAGACAGACAGACAGGTACCCAGAGCCAGGAAGGAGAACATCCACTGTAGAACAGACAGACAGACAGACAGGTACAGACAGACAGGTACAGACAGACAGGTACCCAGAGCCAGGAAGGAGAACATCCACTGTAGAACAGACAGACAGGTACAGACAGACAGGTACAGACAGACAGGTACCCAGAGCCAGGAAGGAGAACATCCACTGTAGAACAGACAGGTAAAGACAGACAGGTACCTAGAGCCAGGAAGGAGAACATCCACTGTAGAACAGACAGACAGACAGACAGGTACAGACAGGTACAGACAGACAGACAGACAGGACAGACAGACAGACAGGTACAGACAGACAGACAGACAGACAGACAGACAGGTACAGACAGACAGGTACCCAGAGCCAGGAAGGAGAACATCCACTGTAGAACAGACAGGTACAGACAGACAGGTACCAGAGCCAGGAAGGAGAACATCCACTGTAGAACAGACAGACAGACAGTACAGACAGACAGACAGACAGACAGACAGACAGGTACAGACAGGTACAGACAGGTACCCAGAGCCAGGAAGGAGAACATCCACTGTAGAACAGACAGACAGACAGTACAGACAGACAGGTACAGACAGACAGACAGGTACAGACAGGTACCCAGAGCCAGGAAGGAGAACATCCACTGTAGAACAGCACAGACAGACAGGTACAGACAGGTACAGACAGACAGGTACCCAGAGCCAGGAAGGAGAACATCCACTGTAGAACAGACAGACAGGTACAGACAGGTACAGACAGGTACAGACAGGTACAGACAGGTACAGACAGGTACAGACAGACAGGTACCCAGAGCCAGGAAGGAGAACATCCACTGTAGAACAGACAGACAGTACAGACAGACAGGTACAGACAGACAGGTACCAGACCAGGAAGGACCGTACAGACAGGTACAGACAGACAGACAGACAGGTACAGACAGACAGGTACCCAGAGCCAGGAAGGAGAACATCCACTGTAGAACCGCCGCAGTTTGAAACCTCCTCCCCAGCGGAACGTTCATCGGAGCGAACTCGATCTTCATGCCGGCGGTCGAGCTCCTTCGCCCGGCTTGGAGCGCGGCGACGTCCCGGTGTCTCTGCTTGATGTCGGTGCCTGTCTGTCTCTCGGCCTGTCTGTCGCTAGATGAGCAGGTTGACTTGCTGATTGGTTGAAACAAACTTGAATTAAATCTTTATTCAGTTTGAACAAACTTCACAGACAAGCTGCACGCGCTCATCCACTGCACATGCGCCCGACAATGTTTCCTCTCAGCCAATCACAGCTCGTGACGAAACACGCCTGAAGGGATGCGCGTTCACGGAGGATGAGAAACATCTAAACATGATGAGTGAAAACATGAGCTGGTGCATTAAAGATCATTAACTACCTTTAACTTTAACTTTAACTAAACCAAACCAAACAAAATTTTAACTTGAACTTGAACTTGAACTAAACTAAACTAAACTAAACTAAACTAAACTAAACTAAACTAAACTAAACTAAACTAAACCAAACTAAACTAAACTAAACTAAACTAAACTTTAACTTTAACTTAATCTGTAACTTTACCTTTAACTTTAACTCAACTAAACTAAACTAAACTAAACTAAACTTTAACTTTAAATTTAACTTAACTTTTACTTTAACCCAACTAAAGTAAAAAGCTTAGTAGAAAAGACAAAAGCTGTTATCTTAAATCTCTCTTAAATGCAGAGGAAACATCATATTAGTTTGTAATAAACATTTTATTTTGGCTCAATAGAACCCCCTCCTGACTTGGACTTTTATTCCGTCCACACTTCAAGGATCTGTTAAATTAACACATATTATATTATATTGCATTAAATTGCGTATTGCAATTTGACACTGTTCTACTGTTTGCATTTTGCATTTCACTTTTTACCTGACTTTTTATATCTTTTATCTTTTATATCTTTTTATTTTATATATTGTTTTTTATTGTTTTTCTTATGTGTGTTCTATTTATTGTGTTTTTATGTTCATTGTATGCACCAATAACCAGAGCAAGTTCCGGGTAGGTGTAAACCGGTGTAAACCTACTTGTTAATACACACCTTCTGATTCTGATTCTGATTCTGATATATTTTGAGACATACGCTTCATCTACACTCCACACCAGCTGGTGGCGGTAATACACCAAATCGTTGTTTGCCATCCGTCAAAGAAATACAAAAGAAGAAGAAGCGGAGGGGGGGGGGTGGAGGAGGAGAAGCAGCAGCATCAGAAGAAGAAGAAGAAGAAGAAGAAGAAGAAGTCGCTGTTTACACGGTTGCACATGTGAGTTGTTTCTCTTCGTTTCACGAGGAACGCAGTTACACGTTAGCTCCTCACATGCTAACAAATGCTAACAGCGCCAGTGTTGTGGTTAGCCCATCTCCCGTCAGCTGTTAGCATGTTGGCTAACAGTGGATCGGTTTCCATTATCGGACACACCCTGCTCCGACTATGTTCCGTCCGCTGTCTGACCTCCGCACAGTGTGTCCATTGTTACCGCATCCAGCAGCGGGTGTGTGTCCGTGTGCGTGTGTGTTACTGTGTAAATGTGTGTATGTCAGTGTGTGTCAGTTTGTGTGTGTGTGTTATTGTGTAAACGTGTATGTTAGTATCATTGTGTGTGTGTGTTTGTCACTGTTTAAATGTGTGTGTACGTGTGTGTCAGTTTGTGTGTGTGTGTTACTGTGTAAATGTGTGTGTGTCCATTGTTGTGTACAAAACTGCATTAACTAAACTGGTTTGATTGAGTTTGGTTTGACTCTGTGAATCTGTGTCATCATCAGGTCTGCTGTTACCGTGGAGACCGCTGTCATCACGGAGGTCAAAGCTGACGTTGTCATGGCCACCAACACGGAGGACCACCTGTGTGAGCAGCCCCCCCCTCTGGAGGAAGAGATGAAGAAACCCGCTAGCCGCCGCCGCCGAGCCGGTGTGTCATTAGGGAGGCGGGGCCAGAAAGGGAAGAAGTGGGGCCCCCCAGACAAGAGGCGGGGCCCAGGGGAGAAGAGGCGTGGTCAGAAGGAGAAGCGGCGAGGTCAGGAGGAGAAGAAGGAGGGCGTGACGGTGAAGAGAATGTGGAGTGGAGGGAAGAGACAGTACTGTGTGTTCTGTCGGCGTCCGCAGGTGAAGATCGCCCGACACCTGCTGAGAAAACACACAGAGGAACCGGAGGTGATGGCCGCCAGCACGCTGCCCACCGGCTCCAAACAGCGCCACCTGCTGCTGGACCACCTCCGCTGCAGAGGCAACTACCTGCACAACATCGAGGTGTGTTCACCTGGGGACAACCATCTGTCTGTGTACCTGTCTGTCTGTGTACCTGTCTGTCTGTCTACCTGTCTGTCTGTGTACCTGTCTGTGTACCTGTCTGTCTGTGTACCTGTCTGTCAGTGTACCTGTCTGTGTACCTGTCTGTGTACCTGTCTGTCTGTGTACCTGTCTGTCTGTGTACCTGTCTGTGTACCTGTCTGTCTGTGTACCTGTCTGTCTGTGTACCTGTCTGTGTACCGGTCTGTCTGTGTACCTGTCTGTGTACCGGTCTGTCTGTGTACCTGTCTGTCTGTGTACCTGTCTGTCTGTCTACCTGTCTGTGTACCTGTCTGTTAACCTGTGTACTTGTCTGTGTACCTGTCTGTCTGTTTACCTGTGTACCTGTCTGTCTGTTTACGTGTGTACCTGTCTCTCTGCCTCCTCAGGTGATCAGACAGGGCAGTGGGGAGATCATCCCGTGTCGTCAGCCCTCAGAGGAGGTCGATGCCAGGAACTACCTGCCGTGTCCGCTCTGCCTCGGGTTCTTCCTTCGCTCTGATCTCTGGAAACATCAGGCCTCCTGTCGTAAGAAGCTGTCGTCCAACCCCTCCAAAGACTCCGCCTCCACCACAGACACAGCGTCGGACACCACATCTGACTACACAGGAAAGTCTGTCTGTGATCGAGGAGACAACAGGACTTCCAGGTCCACGGAGGACACACTGTCTGACCACCAAGGGGACACAGCTACAGCAGACCAGACCTGTGAACCCGGGTCCAAGCAGCCCGATGCTGCTGCACCCAGTGGGGATCAGAACGCGACCTCTGACCCCGGGGTGGATCGGCCAAGGAAGCGAATTAGGGTCCAAGCCGCAGCATCCCGCCTCCTTCCAATTTCTGGTGGAGCATCGGAGAGTTGTAGTGAAGTCCTGCATCGCATGAACCAGGACCACATCTCACATCAGGTCTGTAGACCTGGTGTCCTGTGTCTCTACGTGTCCATCCTTTATCCATCTCTGTGTTAATCCTACGCTTCTTCACTCTGTCCAGGTCAAATCCGATTGGTTGATCTGTAAATATGGAAACAAGTTGATGGGAAACCAAGATGGCGGCCAGAAGAGGTACGATTATGTTAGTCAGAAGCTGCGGGAACTAGGGAGGTTCCTACTTGCAGCTAAATCCCTGGACTCTGGGGTTCACGCCCTGCTGGACGTTCTGGCTCCAGGCCGCCTCAGCCTGGCGCTGGCTGCTGCCAGAAAGGCGTCCGGGTACCGATGGAGCCGGCCTCCGCTGGCGGTGAAGACCACACTGAAAACAGTTTGTGAGATTGCCATTGGAGAGAGTCTGCAGGACGGAGACTGGGAGGCTGCAGCCAAAACCACCGACTTCTACCACATCCTGGGAAGAGAGTGGGACAACCTGGGGCTGCTGAACCCTGACGCAGGTAACAAGGGGTTAAACCTCGGGACGCAGGGTTAAACAGAACTCAGCTGAATTTGATCCTGAGCAGATCCTCTTATTACTCTGGTCTCTGAGGCGGTGCAGCCAGGGTCAGTTTACACTTCTTCAAAGCTCGTCAGGATGAGGAGGAAGTTCAGAACGGATCATGTTTTACTTCTTTGTTTCTCCAGTGGCTCCTGAAGGAGGAACCAAGCTGAAGAAACAACTGGTCCAATCACGGAATGAGAAGAAGTCGAGTCAAGAGTCTGAACCAAGTCCTGTGGGTGAGTCCTGATTGGTGCAGGGCCTCAAATATGATAAACACGTGTTCATATGCACAGGTAAGATGAGGCTTGATCTGAAGGTCATGTGACATTTACATGAAGTATGACTAGTGTTTGTCGGACTTGATGATTTATATTAATTTACTGCAGCCGTCAAACAGACATCAGACCCTAGACGCTGCAGGTTGTTCAGAGTAAACTATGAAAATGAAGCTAGCTGTCTTTCCTTCTAAGCTTTATGATGCTTCTTTGTAATGCATCACAAAGATAGAAGGTGAGTGACAAACGGATGAAAATATGTATTTCTGCCTGAAGCTACATTAGCTCAGATGATCAAGACGACTTTTAAGGTGGATGTTACTCAGTAAGTGAAAAATGGAAAACTAATTTTAACAATTATCTTTATCCCTTTATTATTCAGTCATCCCTGCACAGAATGTCCAGTAGAATATTCTATTGACCTCCTTCCTCTCTGTCTGTGACCTTCTGTAGTTCCATCAAAGAGCAGCAGCAGACCCGATACCTCGGTTCCACCAGAGTCCAGACTGCAGACTCCCCTCACAGGTAGGTCCACCTGGAATCATAATTCCATCAGTAACCATCAGGAGCTCATCCTGGTTTTCTGTAGTTTTATCACCTCTTCATCTGTGTTTCAGTTCCTGTGGCTCCGAGAAAGGTCCGACGTCGCCCGTGGTCATCTGCAGAGAAGGAGGCCGTCTGGAGACAGCTGGGAGTCCACGTTCTGGTGCAGACAGTACCCGGGAAGGAGGTCTGTCAGCGCTGTCTGGACCTTGAGCCTGTCCTCAGAGGTCGACATTGGAAAGACATAAAGAACCAAGTCCACAACCAAATCCAGAGCCAAAAGAAGCAGCAGTTCCACTCCCAGATGGACCTTCAGGACCCCCAGGAACAACAGAATCAAGAACATGACCAAACACAAACTCAGAAGAAGCAGCATCAGCACTTCCAGTCCCAAATGGACCAACAGGGAAAGGACCACACCCAGAACCAGAAGAAACAGGAGTACCATGCCCAGATAGACAACCAGGACAATGTTCAGAACCAGAAGAAACAGCAGTACCATCACCAGTTGGATCAACAGAACCAGGACCACAACCAGAAAAAACAGCAGTTCCAAGTTCAGATGGACCACCAGGACCAGGAAAGCATCCAGAATCACAAAAAACAGCATTACCACACACAGATGGACCACCAGGACCACCTTCAACTTCATAAAAAGCAACTATGCCATTCTAGATTGGACCAGCCCGACCATATTCAGGTCCATAAGAAGCAGCTGTACCAAATGGACCAGCAGAACCAGGTCCTGCAGTCCACACTGGACCGGGACGCCTCGTCTCTTCTGACGGGTACTCCATTTGGACCTGATGGACTTCATCGGGCCACAGGACTCTCACTTGTGGAGCGGGACCCCATCATCAGTCCATATCCACTTCCACACCGGGCCCCCGGGCTTCACATGGACCAGCTGCTGCCCAGAACAGAGTGGACTGATGAGTCTCTGGCCCATAACTACCCAATCAACAGGCAGCTAGCCAGGAACCTTCTCTCAGATGCACCCACAGGAGGACCTCTGCCCAATCCACACTCTGGACATGTCCACTTCTGACAGACACGCCCACTTCTGACAGACACGCCCACAAGGACCCTGAACACAAGTGACGGTATCAGATAACAATGTGTTGTGTTTCCTTATAATGAAAAACAAGTCTTGAAGACCTCAAGGCCCTGAAAATAAAATCAACCTTTGTCCATCACAGGATCCTGAAACTTTCTGTTCATGAAACGATCCTGAAGTTCAAAAGTCACCAAACTTCTTAGAAACTGAGTATCTGCTTAATCGCAGAAATCTTAACGTAGACCTTGTTAATCGTAGAACTACTGTTTTAGAACTTTTTATGCCTTTAAAGAATTTCTTCACAACTTGACCATGTGTCACTTGGACTCAAAGATGAAATGTTTGGATGTCAAAGGTCAAAGGTCACAGTGACCTCATAAGGAAAATCAAATGTTTGTAGACTGATCGTTGGTGGAGACAAACCATCACAGGACGATGATTCCAGTTCTTTGTAAAAGCAGATTTTTTCTGACTGGTGTCAGAACAGAGTTTGTCAGTCGGATACGTTCACAGTGAAATGTTGAATCTAGGATCTCTGCTGCTGAACAGCTGACCAGGCAGAAACAAGACGTGTCTCCTGTGATGAACATCTGAAGTGGTTTGTGAACACGATGGAGAACGAACCTGAAAGCTTCTCACTGGTGCAGCTGATGGTTTCAGCTCGTTGGTGGAAGACGTGTTGTCGTTTTGACGGTGGATAAAAAACTAACTTTTATATCTTTGCCCTTTGTTGTGTATTTGACCAAACCTCAGTTGTTATCTTCACAGTAAAAGAACTCCACCTGCTGCTCTTCCTGTGTTTCTTCTTCTCTGCTTCCTGTTCCTTCTTCAGGTTTGATAGTTTGTGTTTTCAGTAGGTGGCAGAGATTCATAAGTTTACAAAGTTAAACTAGAATAATTTATGGTTTCTATCATCTGTTTATGAATAGAGGGATGACGATGGCTGTCAGGTGATGACGTATCATATTAATCACCTGGTGGCGAGTGAAGAGCAGAAATCTGATGACGTCATGGTTCAGTCTTTGTTCTTATATTCATCATATGTTCATCAGTCACCATGGTAACGTGTTCTCCATGACGTCTGAAGTTTATAAACTGATGTCATGGAGAACATGTTACCATGGTGACTGATGAACAACTTTTTATTCCTCCGCCACAAACCCGTCCAATCTGCTGACCCATCGATGACATCACTGATCTCAATATGATAGCTCTTATCTGACCCCCCCCCCATCATCTTCATGTAGAACACACAAAGTACAGGGGGTGGAGTCTGTGCTGACGAAGCTGCTCTGTCATTGGTGGGTTGAGATGTGACGTCAGTCATATTGTAGGAGGGGGAGGGTTACCGCAGTGACACCGTCCTCTGTCTGTCTCTCTCTCTCCACCTGTCTCTCTCTCTCTCTCTCTCCACCTGTCTCTCTCTCTCGCTCTCTCTGTCTCTCTCTCTCTCTCCACCTCTCTCTCTCTCTCGCTCTCTCTCTCTTTCTCTCTCTCTCTCTCTCTCTCTCTCTCTCATCACGTCGACCCAGCGGATCAATTCTCTGACGGATCAGTTTTAATTCAACGTTCAAGCTGCGGCGGGAAGCTCGTGCTGGTAAAGCGGAGATATCTGGTTCCGTGTGAGACCCTCATCTTCATCCTCATCCTCATCTTTACCTTCATCTTCATCTTCAGCATCATGTCCGGAACCAAGGAGGAAGACCGCAAAGGCTCGAGCGACTGGCGGGAATTCTTCTGGAACCCGCGAACCCACGAGCTGCTGGGTCGAACCGCCACGAGCTGGGGTGAGTCTCTTCTCTCTCCCCCTCCGTCTCGCTCTCTCTCTCTCTCAGCTACTGTATATTATATTTATATAATACAAATAATTCATCGAATTAACACACAATATAATTACAATGATATAATAACACTAATGTATATAAAGACACGTTAATACACATGCATAATATATATATAACTATATAACACTAGAGCTGCAGTGATTCATCAGTAGATAATCAATCGGATCGATTGAATGATCATTAGCAAGTCGATCAGTAATATAAATAATTTTTGAACATTGACAACATTTTACATTTACAATGAAAATACATCAAAACTAATTGATTTATATATATATGATTCATATACATTATATACAAGTAGAAAGACGCTGTACATTTTATATGGTTCCAACAGTTTGATTCAGTAACTTTTCTCTCAAACCAAATAATCTTTGAATTCATATGATTGTTACGTTCAAGTTGAATTACATCAACACAACTTAGACAATCATTTTATTACGAAGAATGATCATAAATATGGTTATTTATAATCATCACAACCTTCATTCATCTATGTGAGAAGTTATAGAAACAAACAGAATCATATTAAACTTTATGTTCAACATATGAACTCTCTCTCAGTGTCAGTGATGCTCGCTCGTCCTCTGTCAGCCATGTCCTGTCTGAAGGTCACTCTCTCTCCCGCTCTCTCTCTCTATTTATAATCTCTACGTCTCTCTCTCTTAAAGGAGACTGGACGAGTGTGTGTGTGTGTTTTTAATAGATCTTTAAAGAGGAACTCCTCTTCATCTTTGTAGCACAGTGATGATGATGAAGATGATTCCAACATAAAAAACATATTCATACATTTACAATGATAAAACATTAATATGCTGATGTCAACACTAATTCGGCTGTAGTGTCAGTGAACACAACTTTTTTTAATTTGACATGCATCAATCAATCAAATTTTATTTGTAGAGCCCATATTCACAAATCACAGTTTGTCTCATAGTCTTTAACAAAGTGAGACATCCCTGACCCTCAGAGACACATGTGAGGACCCGTCTCCCAGGACGGACACTAGTCCACAGATGTCCCGTTAACAGAGGACATCTGAAAGATCAGAGTCTTTACGGCTTTAATTAGAATAAACACTTTGTAGCAGAACTGAAGTTCAATGACCTGATGGATTAATGTCAGTAATGCTCGAGTATCTGAGGAGAAATATTATATATCAAACAGTCTAGTTGTGATCATAGTCCACGATCAGGGTCCACTGCCGCCATCAGGATCCACCATCAGATGCCAACACGATACTGGATCCACCATTATTATCACGATCTCTGATTCGTGATCCATCATCAGAAAGGAGAAGCTGGGAAGAGAAGCTCCTTGTGTCATGTGACCCCAACCTTCTAGACCTTCTAGACCTATAGCAGCAGAACTCAGATCAGGTCTAAGACAAACCTGGACCGGCTCTAACTAGAAGCTTTATCATAAAGGAAGGTTTGACTCTTAAACATACAGATGGAGTCTGCCTCCACAACTGAAAGACTGAGAGATGATTCCACAGGAGAGGAGCTTGATACTGAAGGTCTGGCTCCTCCTCCTCCTCTAGAGACTTTAGGGACGACAGCCTGAGTTCAGGGCTCTAGTGGGTTGATAAGGTTCTATCAGCTCTTTGAGGTTTAATGGTGCCATATTAATCATGGCCTTGAAGATGAGGTGGAGAATTTGAACCAGAAGTCAGTGTAGTGAAGCTCACACAGGAAACATGTGGTCTCTGGTCCTGGTTGTCTTCAGGACACGTGCTGCAGCATTGAGGACAAACTGCAGAGTCTCTAACGACTTCCTGCTGGAGCCTGATAATAATGAATTACAATAATCACGTCTGGACGGAAAACAAAGACCTGGACTCGTTCTTCTGAGTCTTTTTGAGAAAGGACATTTCTGATTTCTGATGATTGAAGAATAAAAGTTTATTTGGTCACAGAATAAATAGTCAAACATACGACTGAAAAAAAAATACCTTGTTCAACCGTACGAAAAATACAAAAGCTGCTCAGTCTTTATATAACTACCCTGTGATGATGTCAAAATGTCTCCCATCATGCACCAGGGCAGGGGATGTTTGGCCTTTAAGCAGACTGAAGGACACACACACACACACACACACACACACACACACGCACTAAACTGAACAGAGTTTTATGTTAATCTGGATTAAACAGACAGACGAGGTTGATTGGAATATAATCTGTCCACACCCACACACACTCACTCACACACACACTCACACACACTCACACACACACACACACTCACACACATACACAGGTTTTAATGTCTTAATGAGGACAGTTGTTTCTTTTTACATGTGTACATGTGTTTTTAATCTGGATTCTACTTGAACACGTTAACCTGCTGTCATGTTCAAACATCATGTGACTCACCATGTCTGCTCTGATTGGTCAGCTTTAATCACTGCTGTATCCATGGTAACCATGCTGCAGTTCTGCCCCAACAATTCGATTCAATCACTGAATGTCAACACATGTGACATGTCACTGGTCACATGTCCCACATCACGTGACACCTGTACAGACATGAGGGACGGACAGTGGTCCAGCGGTGTCAACAAACAGGAATCGAACGTCCGGAGCGTTTCAACCAGACAACAACACAGACTAATGTGTGATGAGAGAAAGTGTGTTTCATATGATGCTGACCCTGAACCTCTGATCCAGGATCAGGTTTCTGTTAATCTGGTTTAATCTGCACCAGTGGACACGTCTGATCACATTAACTCTGCAGGAGCAAGTTTAACAGGTTCAGTGTGAGGCCTCGTCACGTATGACCAACAAAACCAACAGCATCAAAACAACAACAACATTAAAACAACAACAACAACATCAAACCAACAACAACAGCATCAAACCAACAACAACAGCATCGAACCAACAACTGCATCACAACAACAACAGCATCAAACCAACAACAACTGCTTCAAACCAACAACAACAGCATCAAACCAACAACAACAGCATCGAACCAACAACAACAACAGCATCAAAACAACAACAGCATCAAACCAACAACAACAACTGCATCAAAACAACAACAACAGCATCACACCAACAACAGCATCAAAACAACAACAGCATCAAAACAACAACAACAACTGCATCAAACCAAAAACAACAACAGCATCGAACCCCCGGCACCACCAGCAGGTGCCGTTGGACCACATGATCACACAGAGACAGTCCTGGCCCCTGTGTCCTGAGGAGAGAACCCTGATGTCTGGTTGCTATGGTAACCTGCAGATGATTTCATAGAGCTGACAGCCAATCAGAGACGCTGGTTACCACCTGTCAATAAACGGAACAAAGAAGAAGACTTGAAGGAGATTACATCTGTCTCCCCCTCCCACCTCCCCCCCTCTATTCAGACTGCATGTAGGTCATCAGAAGGAGGCGGGGCTAAACACAAGAGGATTATTATTATGACATCTAAAGGGAGGGGGGGTGATGTCAGATATATTATTGTGAAAAAAATTGTTTGTGTCTCCCCAGGTCTGATCCTGCTCTTCTACCTGGTCTTCTACCTGTTCCTGGCCGGGATGTTTGTTCTCACCATGTACGTGATGCTGCTCACGCTGGACGACTTCAAGCCCACGTGGCAGGACCGCCTGGTCACTCCAGGTGAGGGAATCGAACACACGACACGTCACGTGACCGCTGGAAGGGTCATGTTACTTGTATTACTATTACTTTATATCAGCAATACCTTATATTACTATTACTTTACATTACTATCACTTTATACTACTATTACTTTATATCACCAATACCTTATATTACTATTACTTTACATTACTATCACTAATACTACTATGTCCCAGTTTGGGAAGTCCCATCCATCATCCATCATCCCTCCCTCCTTCATCATCCCTCTATCCCTACAGGCTGTGATTGGTTAAACGAGCGCCAGGCTGTGATTGGTTAAAACGAGCACCAGGCTGTGATTGGTTAATACTTGTGATGTCATCATGTTTCAGGGATGATGATTCGTCCGAAGGCCGATCAGCTGGAGATCTCGTTCTCTGTGTCAGAGACTGAGAGCTGGGGGGGCTTCGTCCACAACCTCAACTCCTTCCTGTCTCGTAAGACATCGTTATATTCATATTATTATTAATATTTATCTTGATTTCATGTTTATGTAACTAAATTAATTTAAGCTCCACTGATCTGATCAGCTGTCTGTCTCTCCACCTGTCTGCAGCGTACAACGACAGCTACCAGGTTCAGACCAATGACGACTGTCCTCCTGATCAGTTCTTCATCCAGGAGGACAGTGGAGAGGTGAACCTGTCTCACTCTCTACCTGTTTGACTACCTGTCTCACTCTCTACCTGTTTGACTACCTGTCTCCCTCTCTGCTCACCTGTCTCTCTCTCTGCTCACCTGTCTCACTCTCTACCTGTTTGACTACCTGTCTCACTCTCTACCTGTTTGACTACCTGTCTCCCTCTCTGCTCACCTGTCTCCCTCTCTGCTCACCTGTCTCCCTCTCTGCTCACCTGTCTCACTCTCTACCTGTTTGACTACCTGTCTCACTCTCTACCTGTTTGACTACCTGTCTCCCTCTCTGCTCACCTGTCTCCCTCTCTGCTCACCTGTCTCCCTCTCTGCTCACCTGTCTCACTCTCTACCTGTTTGACTACCTGTCTCCCTCTCTGCTCACCTGTCTCCCTCTCTGCTCACCTGTCTCTCTCTCTGCTCACCTGTCTCCCTCTCTGCTCACCTGTCTCACTCTCTACCTGTTTGACTACCTGTCTCCCTCTCTGCTCACCTGTCTCCCTCTCTGCTCACCTGTCTCACTCTCTACCTGTTTGACTACCTGTCTCCCTCTCTCTGCTCACCTGTCTCCCTCTCTACCTGTTTGACTACCTGTCTCCCTCTCTGCTCACCTGTCTCCCTCTCTGCTCACCTGTCTCCCTCTCTGCTCACCTGTCTCCCTCTCTACCTGTTTGACTACCTGTCTCCCTCTCTCTGCTCACCTGTCTCCCTCTCTATTCACCTGTCCCTCTCTCTGCTCACATGTCTCCCTCTCTCTGGTCACCTGTCTCCCTCTCTGCTCACCTGTCTCTCTCTCTGCTCACCTGTCTCACTCTCTACCTGTTTGACTACCTGTCTCCCTCTCTGCTCACCTGTCTCCCTCTCTGCTCACCTGTCTCACTCTCTACCTGTTTGACTACCTGTCTCCCTCTCTGCTCACCTGTCTCCCTCTCTGCTCACCTGTCTCACTCTCTACCTGTTTGACTACCTGTCTCCCTCTCTGCTCACCTGTCTCCCTCTCTGCTCACCTGTCTCACTCTCTACCTGTTTGACTACCTGTCTCCCTCTCTGCTCACCTGTCTCCTCTCTCTGCTCACCTGTCCTCTCTCTCTGCTCACCTGTCTCCCTCTCTGCTCACCTGTCTCACTCTCTACCTGTTTGACTACCTGTCTCCCTCTCTGCTCACCTGTCTCCCTCTCTGCTCACCTGTCTCACTCTCTACCTGTTTGACTACCTGTCTCCCTCTCTCTGCTCACCTGTCTCCCTCTCTACCTGTTTGACTACCTGTCTCCCTCTCTGCTCACCTGTCTCCCTCTCTGCTCACCTGTCTCCCTCTCTGCTCACCTGTCTCCCTCTCTACCTGTTTGACTACCTGTCTCCCTCTCTCTGCTCACCTGTCTCCCTCTCTATTCACCTGTCCCTCTCTCTGCTCACATGTCTCCCTCTCTCTGGTCACCTGTCTCCCTCTCTCCTCACCTGTCTCCCTCTCTTCCTCACTGTCTCCCTCTCTCTGCTCACATGTCTCCCTCTCTCTGGTCACCTGTCTCCCTCTCTCTGCTCACCTGTCTCTCTCTCTGCTCACCTGTCTCCCTCTCTGCTCTCCTGTCTCCCTATCTGCTCACTTGTCTCTCTCTCTGCTCACCTGTGTCTCTCTCTCTGCTCACCTGTCTCCCTCTCTGCTCACCTGTCTCCCTCTCTCTGCTCTCCTGTCTCCCTCTCTGCTCACCTGTCTCCCTCTCTCTGCTCACCTGTCTCCCTCTCTGCTCACCTGTCTCCCTCTCTGCTCACCTGTCTCCCTCTCTCTGCTCACCTGTCTCCCTCTCTGCTCACCTGTCTCCCTCTCTGCTCACCTGTCTCCCTCTCTGCTCACCTGTCTCCCTCTCTCTGCTCACCTGTCTCCCTCTCTACTCACCTGTCTCCCTCTCTCTGCTCACCTGTCTCTCTCTCTCTGCTCATCTGTCTCCCTCTCTGCTCACCTGTCTCCCTCTCTGCTCACCTGTCTCTCTCTCCACAGGTGAGGAACAATCCAAAACGTTCTTGTCAGTTTAATCGAACGATGTTGGACGACTGCTCTGGGGTTTCAGATCGTTTCTATGGTTACAGCAGAGGTCAGCCCTGCATCCTCATCAAACTGAATCGGGTAAGTCGACCTCTGACATCTGACATCTGACCTTTGACCCTAACTGCAGGACACTCAATACAAACTGTCTCACTGCTAGAGGTGTGGAAACGTCTTGATTCTTAGATGCATCGCGATGCAGACATGGAACATTAATCGATTCATGTTTTGTTATGTTCATGTTTTAGTGCAAAATAATAATAACACTGCTAGTTCAGGTCAGAGTCTGAATCTGATTCCTTCTCTGACCTGCACTCACTTTGCACTTTAATAATTAACACCATCACTGATCACAAGTTATCAGGACACGTACAGGACTGACGTGACTTTGTGTTTGTTTGATTCTCTAGAGTTTATTTGACAAATGTTTAAACACACTGGGCCGCTCTCCCCTGCTTCACTCCTCTAACCCGAACACGAGGTATAACACACACAGTCAGGACATCAGGATGGAAGTGACGGAACAATCCGGAGTCATCATAGATTAATAACTGTTTTAGATTATAGGACTGGATGATGAATATATGATTATCAGTTTGTGTGTGAAGGGGACAGAGACGAACACAAACACGAACACACACACGCTGTGTTTTAACTTCATTGTTGCAGAAGAAGCGACTTCCTGTTTATCCAGGAACATAGATATGAATTCAGCAGGTTTTTATGAATATCAGTTCAAAGTGTGATGATTAGAAAACATCAGAGGAGCAAAGTCACATGTGGACCAGTAATGTGATGCTCCTCAGTGCAGGGGTGCTGCTGAGGGGGGCCATGCAGGGCCATGCGGGGCCACCTTGAAACAGTAAAGGCTGTAATCAGAGTTTGTCCTTTTAAACCTTTGGTGCAGCACACAAGTCTCAACTGAATGAAAGTGAAATCAGTGGAGAGCATTGACCACTGTCATAGACTCACTGTTATAGTCTGATTTATGATTTGAAAACTGTGGTGGTAGTTTCTGTGAATCAAGCTCAAAGTCCAACACTTGTCTCTCTGTGAGTTTAATCCAGTATCTGCAGACGGACTCAGTCCACATCACCTGGAGGACATGTCCACATGAGACTTGTGTTCTTATAACCCACAGCCCCTCCCCTTGGGTATGTGAAGGTACTTGTTACCCTCCTGATGTCTTATCAGGGTGGGACACATCCTGTCTTCATGTCTCTGTGGACGAGTTGTGAGATCCCAACCCGTTAAGGCTTCAAAAGGCCATGAAGGAAAAGTCTCTGAGCAATAACCATAAACCTAAAGTTACTTTTTAGATGAACATCTGGTCGATCGTCCACAAACACATCTGCTCTGCAACATCAACTCCACAAATGACAACATTTCCATCACAAAAGCACAATTGTAATAACTGTAATAAAAGGTTTCTTAATAAAAAGAGAGTTCATATTTGGCTGATTGTTTTAACTAATATTAACTGATAAAAGCAGCCACGTGCAGTGATGTAGAAAACTGTGGATGTGAAACATTGAAATGCATCAAGATGCATCATGAAGCTGGAGAAGGTCCTCTGACCTGTCTGTCTGTATCTGTCTGACCTGTCTGTCTGCACGTCTGTCTCTCCAGGTCATCAACATGCTGCCGGGAAAGGACGGACAGTCTCCTTATGTCACCTGTGGAGCCAAGGTCTGTACCTGTCTGTCTGTACCTGTCTGTCTGTACCTGTCTGTCTGTCTGTACCTGTCTGTCTGTACCTGTCTGTCTGTATCTGTCTGTCTGTACGTGTCTGTCTGTACCTGTCTCTCTGTACCTGTCTGTCTGTACTGTCTGTATATATCTGTCTCTCTGTCTGTACGTGTCTGTCTGTCTGTCTGAACCTGTCTGTCTCTCTTCAGTCGTACAGAGTGGGGATGGATGAGTGGGTAAGAACCATAGAACAGTAGAACAGTAGAACCTTGAAGCTTCATAGATCCTCAACCTTCTCTCTGGTCCCCATCAGGTCCACATTTCATATTTCAGTCTTCACTTCTATACGTTGCTGCTCAGTGTGAATTTTTCTTATTCTTATGTATTTTATAAGACGTGTTCTCTGAGACGGACTGTTGCCATGAAACAATCAATTAAGAAAATTCCAGATTTCCAGTTGATTTGAATGTTTAAATATCAGGATTATTTCATGATAACCAGTTTGGTAGAGCTTGAATATGAAGTTACACAGCTGCTCCACAGTTAAACAGATTTGACACCTGGTAACCACGGTAACGTCTGTCTGGCCAATGAAACACCTGCATTCACTGTCCCTTCTATGTGGAGGGAGCTTACATCAATCAGTGTGTGTGTGTGTGTGTGTCTGTGTGTGTGTCAATGTGTGTGTGTGTTTTCAGAGGGAGGACAGTGATAAGATTGGACAGCTGGTGTATTATCCTCCTAATGGGACATTCAATCTCATGTACTACCCGTACTACGGCAAGAAAGCTCAGGTAACACACACACTCCATTTATATATATATGAACTATCTGTACATCTGTATTCATGAATATAGATATTTCAGTGTGACACATTATTTATTGATCTATATACAGTAGATCTATATACAGTAGATCTATAACCCGTCGGTATGGTTGATGTGGTGAAGTCGAGCGTCTCATCACTTTCGTCCTGACGTGTGTGTTTGATGCCTCAGGTGAACTACACTCAGCCGCTGGTGGCCGTGAAGTTCCTGAACGCCTCTCTGAACACAGACATCAGCGTGGAGTGTAAAATCAACTCCAACACTCTGTCCCCCGGCAGCGAGAGGGACAAGTTCGCTGGACGAGTTTCCTTCAAGCTGCGGATCAACGACAAGTAGACACGAGGCAGTGAACGCACCGTCCAGATGTGTCCTGATGAAACCCTGTGATGCATTCACTGACTCACATGGTCCCAGATGTGTCCTGTTAAAACCCTGTGATGCATTCACTGACTCACATGATCCCAGATGTGTCCTGTTAATACCCCGTGATGCATTCACTGACTCACTTGATCCCAGATGTGTCCTGTTAATACCCCGTGATGCATTCACTGACTCACATGATCCCAGATGTGTCCTGTTAATACCCTGTGATGCATTCACTGACTCACATGATCCCAGATGTGTCCTGATGAAACCCTGTGATGCATTCACTGACTCACATGATCCCGTGTAAACACACATTTAGTGTTTTGTAATTTTCCGTGACGTGATCCTCCATATGACTTTAACAACACCCTGAAACCGACCAATCAGCACACAAGCTGTGATGTCACTGCCACTGAGGACTGAACAATAGACCAATAATAATCATATCAATCTGCACGAGTCACAAACCAAACTCTTGATCAACCTTCAGTTAATTTATTCATCTTTATTTATTTATTCATCACTTGTTTGTTTATGGAACTATTTCACATTTTAAAATGATTTTGTAAACCTCAGGTATGATTGACTCTGATTGGCTGTTCAGGAACAGGAGGTAAACCAGAGTCCAGTTCAGGATCTGTTCTACGAAGCGGGTTCAACAGATCCTGGATCTGGTTCAGTTATCCAGCTGAACTCAGGCTGTGGTCACGTGACGCTGGTTATCAGGTGCATCTCATATTAAAACTGTTCTATCATTAATAACAAGAGCAGATCTGAATCAAATCTGTTTCCATCACATGTCGTTTACATGAGTTCTCATTGTGTGTCTGACACTTTGAGTCTTTCAGGTGAACCCCTGGTGGCTTCAAGCTGAACTGCAGGAAATCAAACACACTGTAAAGAAAGAAGTCGACTGATCTTCATATCTTTACAACACAACAGGTGCAACACTGATTTAATTTCTTCTGTATATCGATATCAGTAAACACATGAACATAAGGATTCAAAACAAGTCAGATACTAAATGAGCACAAGTAGAAAACCAGTAGAAACTAAAGAAATACTTTGTTACTTAGATTTAAAATGTAGATTGAAGTTCTCTTCATCAGCCAGTGAACAGGTAACAAGTGAGGCAGCTGCAGTCTGTGGTACTGGGAGCACTTTACTGGTCAGGCTGGTTCTGTTGGACTCCAGCAGCGGAGAATCTAGATCTTTCAGAAGCTCCTCAGAGGATCTCGTGGGTCTTTGAAGACCCTGGTTAGCTGTTCACCATAAGTTACTGAGGTGATTGACCCTGATAAGAGATGATCCAGCTCTGTGGGACTAAAACTCTAACCCTAACCTGAAGAACCCTGACAACCACAAACCTGCTTCTGGTCCAGGCTCCTGGAACTGGTCTGTCTGGGTTTGTTGCCATGGCAGCAGCTTGTGTTACTGGTGTGACCTTCTGTTTTTCTTTGTTGTCACAAGCGATTGGCTCGTTAACTAGTTACATAAATAATTAGTCATGAACGTAAGGAGGAAGTGGATTGGTTAGCTGGTTAGTTCACTTTTTTCTTTTGATTTGTTTCGGTGTTTGTTTTATTTTACTGTTGTTGTCATGGGGATGAGCATGACGACAGGTTACCATGTGACACACTCGTCTCCTCACCTGTCACTGTTAAACCCCCCCCCACACACACACCTGTACTTCCACCAATCGTCTTCCTGTGAAAAGTGAACAGCCAATCAGATGGTCCTGCTGTATGATGTAAAATGTCGTAACTTGTTTGTGATTGGATGATTTCTCCTGGAACTGTCCTTGTGTTCAGTCAAATCAAAAAACTAAGAAATTGAAAAGACAAAACGTTTCTTTGATGAATGGAAGAAAGAGAAATGAGAGTATGACTCCACCCACCAGGGCAGATTCTGTGCATATACTTCTATATACTTTATAAAGGTCACTGACCTTTGAACAAAACATTCTATTCAGGTCAGAGTTAAAGATTAAAATGAATCCAGCACAAAAACAAGTGAAAAGTCCACAACAACAGAAACACACATCCAGAACAGTTCCACACAAAGAACGTAACACTTCAGAGCTAAAGACACAAAGCTAAGCTAACATCCAGTCATTAACAAAGATCTACTTCCAGCTGGAGTCAGATTCTCAGTGTTGCTAAGTGACGAGTTATAACAACGATGAAGAGTAAAGACTTTGTGTTTCAAAGTTTCAAAGTTTATTGTGATTAGAAACAGTAAGAATATAGAAACCTGAGATCTGGATCAAAGAGGATTTAAAACAGTTTGACAACAGGAAGATGGAAAAATATAGATTTCACACCAAGAAGCTACAAATCAGGCGTTTGTGATCCAGCTGATTCACCAGAGTCTGGATCAGACCAGATCCTGGACTGTCAGAGGAAGCACCCCAGTCCTAATGGAGAACAGGACTGGGTCGGGATCAGACCAGCACAGATAAACTGGTGTTCAGCCAGTCCAGCAGATGGAAGCACTGAGTCGTGTGAGCTGAAAACAGAAAGCAGGTTGAAGCAGCAGCGAATTTTTCTTCCATCAGGGAAACAGCAACAGTTCCAGGACCAGGACCAGGACCAGGTCCAGGTCCAGGACCAGGACCAAGCTCAGTTACTGGGAACCAGGATTCGCCCTGGTTTAAAGAGAAGAGACAAGAACAGAATCAAAACTGGTTCACACCATTAAAACTGGTCTAAACTGGATTTGGTGAAGTGGTTTCTGGCTCTGACCTCGGGCCTTCCTCTTGTAGTAGATGAATCCAGCCAGAGATAAGGTCAGACCCAGGATCAGTCCTGAGGTTCCGATGGCGATCTTGTTTCTTTCTGACTCAGGCATGGATGGATCTGAGGACAGAAAGGTAGAAAGACAGGTGAGCAGACAGACAGGTGAGCAGACAGACAGGTGAGCAGCTGAACACACAGACAGGTGAGCAGACAGACAGGTGAGCAGACAGACAGTTGAGCAGACAGACAGGTGAGCAGCTGAACACACAGACAGGTGAGCAGAAAGACAGGTGAGCAGACAGACAGGTGAGCAGACAGACAGGTGAGCAGACAGACAGGTGAGCAGACAGACAGGTGAGCAGACAGACAGGTGAGCAGACAGACAGGTGAGCAGCTGAACACACAGACAGGTGAGCAGACAGACAGGTGAGCAGACAGACAGTTGAGCAGACAGACAGGTGAGCAGCTGAACACACAGACAGGTGAGCAGAAAGACAGGTGAGCAGACAGACAGGTGAGCAGACAGACAGGTGAGCAGCTGAACACACAGACAGGTATTTACCCCAGTCAGTGATCTTAGGTTTACTCAGGCTGGCGTGTTCCACCACACAGGAAATCTTCTCTCCAGACCTGATTCAACACAAGAAAACCATCAGTTTCTGTTGCTCTGACCCAACTGGACCCGACTGGACCCAACTGGACTCAACTGGACTCGACTGGACCCGACTGGACCCGACTGGAACCAACTGGACGCAACTGGACTCAACTGGACCCATTTGAACTCAACTGGACTCAACTGGACCCGACTGGACCCGACTGGACCCGACTGGACCCGACTGGACCCAACTGGACTCAACTGGACTCAACTGGACCCGACTGGACCCGACAGGAACCAACTGAACTGAACTCAACCCAACTGAATTCAACTGGACCTGAGCCTGGACTCACCTGGACACATTTGCACCAAACTGGACCCAACGGGACCCAACTGGACTCAAATGGACTCAACTGGACCGAACTGGACCCAACTGAACTCAAATGGACTCAAATGGACTCAACTGGACTGAACTGGACCCAACTGAACTCAACTGGACCCAACTGGACTCAACTGGACCCAACTGGACCTGAGCCTCAAGATTCAAGATTTTTATTTATCAAATGCACCACAAAAAACATTAAGCAGTCGCTGGCAGTGGAATGCTTGAGTCACAGGCTCTCTTCTAGCAATGCTCAAGTAATTAAAACCTAAAAGATAAAATAGAAATAGTATAAAATAGAATATCAAAATTTTAAATAGAAAATAAAGTATATATATATATATCTAAATATATATAAAAACAGCTGAAAAGAAATAAAACAACAAAAGTGCAATTTGTGCAATGTTGCAAATATGCAAATATGACTCACCTGGGCGTGTACTCCAGGTGGGAGTGGATCTGGTAGAACCAATCCCCGTCTGCCAGCTCATCAGTGGAAGTGACATCATGGGTCACTTCCTGTCCGTCCCTCTGCCAGCTCACTTTGATCAGTTTGGGGTAGAAGCTGTAGACGCTGCAGACCAGCATGGTTGGATGTTTGCCAGCAGGTGGCGCCACAGAGTGAAGTCTGACTTTGGGTTCGACTGGAAGACAGATGTTGGTCACGTGAGGTGTGAACTGGTTCTGAGATTCTGTGATTTGATTATTCAACTGAAAACATCAAAGAATTGATTCATCTTTTATTTTATTTCATGAAAGAACAAAGAGAAGCTTCATTCAGTGGCTGTAGTTACAGTGTGTGACCAGCAGGTGGTGACACAGAGCTGAGTCTATCTCCTTCGATATTTATTGTTTGTCTCCAGGTGTTTAAACATTAAATCATATTTATTGTCTTTGTTTCCAGATTATTGAATCGAAACTGTCGAGTCAACACACATACACACACACACTCACTGACACACACTCACTGACACCTACACACACACACACACACACACACACACACCTACAAACACACACACACACACACACAGACACACACACACTGACACACACACTCACTGACACCTACACACACACACCTACAAACAAACCCACACACACACAGACACACACACACTCACCTGACTTCGTCAGAGCACTCTCTGTATCACTTCTAACGTTGTTTAAGCAGTAAGCCTCCTTCTGAGCTCTCCTCTGGACCACCTCTGGACCATTGTTCCAGTTCTCAGCGTTCTTCTCTCCAAACGCAGTGTATCCAACAAACTTCCCCACGCTGCTCCTGAACGTGACGATCTCCAGTTTGTTGTATAGGTAAGACTCGATGTACTCAATGCCGTTCAGCTCAGTGGAGTTAAACTCACAACTAGCTACCGTATACTGCAGAAATCCATCTGAAGAACAGACAACAAACAAGAGTCAGAGAATGATTCTTGTATTGATCAGTGAATTGATCAGTGAACTGATCAGTGATCAGTGTTTTGATCTCACCTGCTGTGCAGACAGTGATGAAGAAGAGGGACAATCTGATGAAGAATGAAGCCATGTTCCTCTGCTCACTGACAAACACTGACTCAGTTTGACTGAGAGCTGCTCTTAAAACCAGAGGAAATGATCACATGACCTGAAGCGTCACCTGTTACCAGGAAGACGAGTGTGGAGGAAGTCAGCTCAGAGAGTCTGGAGGAGCTCCACAGTTCACTGATCTACGGCTGTTTGTTTTGTTTAGTTTACACAACGCCTTCACACACACACACACACACACACACACACATACACACATTCATCAGGATGGTTCAAAGTCTCTACTTCCTGGGATTGGTCCAAAAGTCCAAACCACAAACAGAACCAGGTTCAGTTTGATCCAGACCCAGAACTCCTCCTCTGCTCTGAGGAACCTTTCACACCTGGGGCCGGTTTTTCAAAAGTAATCTGATCCGATTACAGCTATCGGATTGGATCAAATCTTGAAAATGGGTTTTTCAAAAGAAAAAAAGGATTCAGAAACTGGATTGGATCACGTAATCTAATCTTGTTGTTGATCCGGATCAAACCTTGAGTTGGGTTTTTCAAAACTTTTTGGTAGGATTGGGATCAGTTTGATCCTAAAAATCAGGATTAAACTGATCCCAGCAGGAGGGTGGATTCATGGTGGATATCAGTAATAAAACTAAGTAACTAAAATTGGTTAGTTAAATAATACAACATTTATATCATGCATTTTACAGTATTTATATTTATTCATCAATTTCACTTGAATTGATCAACAGGAAGTACATAAAGTAGGTAAGCTATGTAGGCTAACAACCGTTCAGTACAGCAAATTATAAATTATAAATATTTCGGCCCCATAAAATAATCCCCCAAACAGCTGTCAATATTGAACTCAAATAATAAATTCTGTCCTTGTTCATTAAACATTAATCACACTGACACAATCATCAGTCATGGACTTATCAAAAATAGTATCTAACATTTGCATCTCTTATTGGCCCTCCTTCTGACAGAATGCTGGAGGTTGGTCAGTGTCTCCAATGGGCTCAGGTGCATCAGGGACGTCATCACAGAGAGGGACTTTGCACCTGGTCGCGATGTTGTGTTTATATTGTTTGTTTGCTGTTCCCTTCAGTCCTATTTTCTGTTCAAATGAAGCATATTGGAGTGACCCCACACTATTCTACCTGTTGTTCTTTACATAGCTACATTGTGATAGTCCCATTTAGACCACAGGTAATCCAGATTTGGTAATCCTGAAAAGTCTGAATCCGGATCAGAATAATCCAATCCCACATTGCTTTGAAAAACCAGCATAGAAATAAAATGGATTACGTGATCTGGATAGCAGAAAACGAGATTACCAAATCTGGATCAGTTTGATGATCTGGAGTCAGATCTTCTCCACAATCATCTCTTTCTTCCGATGGTGTCCGATGACATCATCTGTGGAGCGCTTGGTTAACAAACTGGAACTGGCTGTTCGGCTCATTATCATTATCATTATCGGGGTCATCCCTGGTGTGATTCAATGATTCAAACCTTTTAGCACAATCATATATTATAAATATATAATATCAGTTTGTTCTATCGTTCCTCACCTCCCTCTCTTTTCTACACTCACCTTCTTTCAACCCTGATGACATCACAACGGCTCGAAACACAAAACTGACCCACAACTTTATCACATGACGTCTGTTGTTGTGCACGAATGTAAAGGCCAATGTAGAATGCTTCTCCGAGTACGTTACAGGCAGACACTTTTTGATTTATAGTTCTCCGTTGCTGAAAACAATTGGGCGCCAGAACAGTAGGTGGCTCTCCGCCATGCTGACGTGTGGTTAGAAAAATCCGAGCTTCACAAAGACCTCTCCTAGAGCCCGGAGAGGAGGTTCCACGGCAAAAAGAAGGTGGTCCTATCTGTCCGTGTCCGTCAAAACGGAGAAGCATACATAGGCCTTAAATGTTGTTGATTTGAACAGAAGTCGACATCAGGAGGAAGTTAAACAAACGATGAGTCAGGTTTAAATTTATTGTTGTTTATTCTTATTCAGTGTTTAACTTCATTTATAAATGAGCAGAAAGATTTGATCAAGTTATTGATTCAAAACACACAGATGATATTTATGATCTTTATGTTACAAAGTGTCGAAGCTGCAAAAAAAAACAAGACAAAGCTTCAGGTGAGAAAAAGCAGGAACATGACATCATCCTCTTCAGCCAATCAGCTGCACTCGTTCCCTTTGATGAGGAAGAAGGTTCCAGCAGCGACCCCGAGCAGCCCGACGCTCAGACCCACTCCACAGAACACAGCCGGACCCACACCGGGCTGAGGCACGTTCACATCTGGAGACACAACACAGATGTTCTCTCATTGGTCAGTTATCTGTTTTAATCTTTCTTTAAGAAACTCTTCTTACCCCAGATTTTGGTCAGTGGCTGGTCCAGAGCTTGGTGAGACACTGTGCAGCTGTAGACGTCTCCCTGCTGAGCGGTGAAGTCCAGTCGGGCCGTCTGTCTGAAGGAACGATCTTGGTTGGGATAGGGAACATTGAGACTTGATCCTTCAGTCACGTTCTCTCCATTCCTGGTCCAGTAGACGTGAACTGGAGCTGGGTAGAAACCAGTCACATGACAGATCAGGGTGTTTTTTCCCTCCGAGCTCCACCTCGTCTCTGGTGTAGATCATCGGACTGGAGGGACGATCTGTGAAGGAACACCACGTTAATTTAAATTAAAATTAAAAATTACAAAAAAAAATTAAATTAGGAAGAATCTTCTCTCCACTTTAAGATGGTCTCATACAGAAGTTTAGCATCAGTTCATGAAGCAGAATGATCTGAAACTATCGATCCAGAAATAAAACAAACACGTGACCATTTTAAACTGGTGGCTTGTAACTGGTGACCATCACCAGTAACAACATCTACTTAACACACACAGCTCACACTGGTTTTTATTGATTTGTAAACATGGATTATTTTTTGTTGTATTGAAAGAAGTATTTGTTTATTTTTACCATTTTCCAGCTTGAAGTCCTTCATAACCTGACGAATGATTCCCAAGTTGGATTTGCAGACTTGTTGATTGGCCACAGCTGCTTGATAAACGCCTTCAGGGTAGCTCATGTGATCAATGAAACTGGGCTGAGGCTCGACTCCTCTGTTATTGATGAAGTCAGCGAACCAGATCTCTTCACCATCCAGGTTATATGCCATCTCACCATCAGAGTCTGAACATCCATTAACGTTAAGGTCCACGTGTAGACCTGAAGACAACTTAAATAAGGAAACAAAAAATCAAAAAAAAATAAAAGAAACAAAAATAAAAAAAAAAAAAAAAAAAAAAAAAAGACAAAAAAAAAAACCAAACATAAACAAAAAAAAAAAAAAAAAATCAAAAAAAAAAAAAAAAATAAAAACACAAAAAACAAAAAAAAAAAATAAAAAAAAACAAAAAACACCAAAAAAAAAAAAAACAAATAAACAAGATAAACAACAAAAAACACATAAAAAAAAAAAAAAAAATATAAAAAAAAAAAAAAAACAAAAAAACATAAAAAAACAAAAAAATCAACCAAAACAAAACACAATAAAACAAAAAAAAAAAAACAAAAAAATAAAAAAAAAACACAAAAATAAAACAAAAAAAAAAAAAAACAAAAAAAAAAAAAAAAATAAAAAAAAAAAAACAAAAAAACAATAAATAAAAAAAACAAAAAAACAACAAAAAAAATAAAAAAAAAAAAACAATAAAAAAAAAAAAAAAATAAAAAAAAAAAAGAAAAAAAACAAACAATAAAACAACAAATCTAAAAATAAAAAAAAATACCAAACATAAAAAACTACAAAAAAACAAAAATAACAAAACAAAAATAAAAAAAATACAAAAAAAAAAAAATAAACAACAAAATAAATAAAAAAAAAAAAACAATACCAAAAAAAAAAAATAAATCACAAATAAAATTAAAATATAAACAAAAAAAACACAACAATTCAACCACCTGCCACACGCCACGAAGCACCCACCCCCACCCCCTCCACCACCCCCCCCCACCCCCCCCCCCCCCCCCCCACCCACCACCCCCCACCCCCCCCCCCCCCACCCCCACCACGCACCCCACCCCACCCCCCACCCCCCACCCCCCCCCCTCCCCCCCCCCTCCCCCACCACCCCCACACCCCCCCCCCACCCCCCCCCCCCCCCCCCACCCCCCAACCCCCACCCCCCCCCACCCACCCTCCCCCCCCCCCCAACCCCCCCCCCCACCCCCCCCCCCCCCCACAGCCCCCCACCCCCCCCCCCCCTCCCCCCCACCCCCCCACCCTCACCCCCCCACACCCCCCCCCCACCCCTCATCCTCCCACCCCCACCCCCCCCCACACCCCCCCCCCCACATCCCCCACCCACACCCCACCCGCCCACACCCCCCCCCCCCCCCCGACACCCCCCCCCCCCCCCCCACCCCCCCCCCCCACCCCACGCAACCCCCCTCCCCCCCCCCCCCGCCCCCCCCCACCACACCCCACACCCCCACACACCACACCACACCACACCCCACCACACCCCACACACCACCCCACCACACCCCACCACACACCACACCCCACCCCCACACCACACCCCCACACACACCCCCACACACACCCCCACACCACCCCACCACACACACACCCCACCCCCCCCACCCCACACACACCCCACACCCCACCCCCCCCCCCCCCACCCCACACACCCCCACACACACACCCCCCCCACCCCACCCCACACACACCCCCCCCCACCCCACCCCACACACACCCCCCCCCACACACACCCACTCTCCCACAATCACCACACACACAAACACACACACACACTCACACTCACAACACACCCCACTCAACACATCACACAACACCCACACACAACACCACCCACACCCACACACTCACACACACACACACACCCACTCACTCACACACCACTCACACACACACCCCACCCAC